>KB668000.1:106163-216242 GCA_000349065.1 Anopheles quadriannulatus
ACCCCCCCCCCCCCCCCCCCTGGACACACACACACATTGGCACTTCTGGTTCTGCGCCCACACAATCTTTTTGCTCCTCCTAGCATTTTTTTTTCTCTAGCTTCCTCACGGACTGGTCAATCAGAGCAAAGCAGTGAACGGGTGGTATGCGATTAAAGAAAAAAGAACAAAAAAATGATATCATCCGGAAATGGGTCACCAGCTAAAGATAGTGGAGAAAACGCACTGCGCTCGGGTCCACCCTACCGACCGCCACCCGGCCCTTACACCACCATGGAAAACATGCAAAATTACAAGCAAACACCCTCGTCCTGATGCACTTACTGGTTTCACTACTCTTGCAACATAATTTTCACCAAACTCCAGCTGATTTTAGCAACACTCTGCCACAGCTCCAGCACACACACACGCGCGCACACGGACTGGAGGTAGAAAAAATGCGTGCGCTTCTTCTTTTTCGTCGGCTTTCGCTTCTTCTGCCTGCCTGGGTGATGATGGTGACACGATGCACACAGTTTGCTGAATTTGCGCCACCCTTCACTGCACCGTGCACGCTGCTGCACACGTATCGCGATGGAATGGAACTGTGCTCTTTAGGAACTGACTACGACACATTTCACAACTCCCATTTTTGGGGGAAAAAGTGACTATTTTTTCGCTACTGCTTCGACTGTGGCTTTTTCCAAAACATTGATTTTGGCAGATGTTACCCGTACAACATGGCGAGGGTTTTTGACGTTCGGATACATATCGCTGCATCTCGCTCATTTACGCTACCCTTCCTTTGCTCGCCTACAGTGGTCGTCTCAGGCCCGCTGCCAGCATACACCAAAATACCACCGTAACGAAAAAATTGGCAACTGAAATATAACGCATTGTAGCGCCCCTCTTTTCGGTCGATCGATCTCAATCCACCCGTCGGTGAGCGAAATCATCTTGTACCCTCAAAAACCCCCACAACGCCTTTCAAAAACGCTCACCAGCGAGAGAAATACGCGAGCTCGTGAAAACCGTTACACCGTTTTTGACCAGCGGAGTCGCAGGGGGTAGGGCAGCTCGGCAGCATCACTCCTGGCGTTACATGCGTTACATGCGAATAAATTGAATTTATTTGATTTTTTTTATTTGAGATCATTTTTTCTGATTCACTTCAAACCATCAAAAAAGCAACAAAACATAAGACACCTAATTTGTATGCTACCAAACTGAGTGGCGGGAAACCCAGAACCACAAGCGTTACACGAGAGTAACGCCACAGAATATGAAGCAAGATGCACAGTGAGCGACTTTCATTGCATTGTACAATGTGAAATTTCTAGTCTTTTTTTGGTGTAATTTGTCTTTCACCTTGTACATACGTTAATTTCTTGCCATTTTTTAGTTTTTATCGCGAATTTTTACTCATTTGAGCGAAAACGAACACTCGTTTGAATGTTCCCCTTGTTTGTCTGTCCCTTTACTAGCCCGCAGTGCGCATGTACAACCATCGCAGCAAACAGCTGATCGGTGTTTGCAAATTGTAACGACTGGCGATTTGACACAAGGCCGTAGCGAAAAACCCCCCACCAAAACAAGGAAAGCTGCACACAGTTTTTCTTCGGCAGCTCTCTTCTACATCCCACAGTGGCGCTAAATTTCACTCGTTTACTTAAATCCGCAAAGCTTGTACGCACGATGAGCGAGGCGGCCCACGGAAACCGGATACCGCAGGCGTTCGAGGGCGAGGAAGACGGCCAGCAAGACATTTGGATCTTCGGGTACGGATCGCTCGTATGGAAGGCCGACTTTCCGTTCGAGGAGAAGCGCACCGGCTACATTAAAGGATTTCTGCGACGCTTCTTCCAAAACAGTATCGACCATCGGGGCACACAGGACCGGGTAAGCGCAATCCCGTGGAAATGTTACATAAACGAAAAAAAAAACATAACACACACACACTTTCCTTGGTTTGTTGCAGCCTGGCCGTGTGGTGACTTTGGTACACTCGGACGACCCGGAATCGAAGGTGTGGGGCATGGGCTACCGTATCGGTGCGTCGGAGAAGCTGCAGGTACTGAGCCACCTTGACCACCGGGAGAAGAACGGCTACGATCGGCACTGTGTGAAGTTTTATCCCTACCCGCCGTGCACGGCACAGTTGAACGAGCCGCAACCGATACTGCTGTACGTGGCCACGCAGGACAATCCCTCGTTTGCCGGGCTGCACGACACGCTGGACGAGATTGCGGACCAGATACTGGGGTCCGCTGGGCAGAGTGGGAAAAACCCGGAGTACGTGTACAAGCTGGCGGAAGCGATGAGGCAGCTTTACCCGGGCGAGCGGGATGACCATTTGTTCGAGCTGGAGCAGTTGCTGCTAAAGCGTGAGTGTAGGCCAGAGCCACCGACGACGGATGGGGATACCAGCCGGTCGGAAGCTAGTAAGGAAGGCTAGTGGGAAGTGGGGAACAAGCCCGGAACAAGCGGTGCATATGCTGGCAATGCACAATAATTAGCCGGTGATCTCGTCTCCGTTACCGCGCGCAGCACCACACAGGCGTTAGATGGTTTCCGAACGGTAATGTTTCACAATAGGTCGGTATGGTTTTTGAAACCAACATTTCGCTGCACAATTCATTAAACAATTGAGTTGCAAATGGTTATTTTGTCTCGGTGCGCAATGTGAAAATCGAAAGAAAGCAAAGCAAAGTTCAATAGATCTTATAGCACGTCCTTGAGGGTTCGTTTTTTGAGGTGAAAGAGAAAAGCACCCTACGCGGGAAGGGGAAGAGGATGTAAACAACATCCCACATGGCTTTGTTTACAAACACTGGCTCTCACACATACATGCACGTCCTTGAAATGCACGAGGCAGCATGATATGTTGTGGCACGAACGAGAGGCCAAATCAACAAGAAAAAAAAAACAAGATCCACCAACTGCGCATGTGCCTCGCCAAAACCAGATTTTCTTCGACAGTTGACTGACGATAATATCGGATATCGATCACTGTCAGGCGGTCCGTGAAGCATCCGACCGTGTTTTTCAACGCACCGTGCTCAATCTCGCGTACCTCGCGTACCCGCCTGCTGTTAATGAGTCAATTCGCGCGACAGCACGCGATCAGTTCGCGCCGCTCCGTCCAAAGGCACTAGGTGGAAGATTTAAATTGCATTATGTAAGCCCCGAAAAAGCGCGATTGGCAAGATACGCTCTCGCGCTGGTGAAGCCAGTGGATTAGATAGCAGTGCAGCACAACCGGAAAGTCGTGGAAATGTGGAACAAACTACTTAAAACCGTACCTGGGCCACGGGCCACGGGAATCCATGCGTGCGGAACCGTGGTTCGGCTGGGCAGCAGCGAAGCGACCCCTCAGGTCAGCCGCCAGGCACGTGTCGTAGTGGCAGGGGCAGGACTGTTGGGCAACTCGGTTGCCTACCACCTGGCGGACAACGGGTGGAGCAATGTGCTCGTGCTGGACCAGAGCAAGGTGGGCAGCGGGACGTCCCACTTCGGGTCCGGCACGATCGGGCTGTTCAAGCCGACGCCCGAGCGCAACATTGTGGTGGAAAGCCTGAAGCTGTACCAGCGGCTGCAGGACCAGGGCCACGACATTGGCCTGCGACGGTGCGGCAGTCTTAATTTAGCGCAAACGCACGATCGCGTCATCGCGCTGCAGCGCCGGGCGGCTTACATTCTGCCGACCGGCATGGCGGCCGAGCTGATCGACTCGGAGACGGCCCGGAAGCTGCACCCGTTCCTCTACACGGACGATCTGCAGGGGGCGGTGTACGTGCCGGACGACTGCATTGCCGATCCGGCCGCCGTCGTGCAGGTGCTGGCGAGCGAGGCGAAGCGCAAAGGCGTTAAATACTTCGAGGGCTGTCAGGTGAAGTATGTAAGTAGGCTGTGACTGTGAAGGGGTTTAAAATCGTGAGAAAGGTATAGCGATGCTGCAAGATCGTGCGATCTCAATTTATCCTTCCCTTTTGTTTGCAGATCAATACAAAAAATGAGCGCGTCTACTCGGTCGAAACGGACGTCGGCACGATCACGTGCGAGTACTTTGTCAATTGTAGCGGCATGTGGGCGCGCGAGCTCGGCCTCAAGTGCAAACCACCGGTCCGGGTGCCGGCCTACCCCGCCCAGCACTATTACGCGCTTACGCCCACCCTCGACCTGCCGACCGACGACGACAATCTGTTGCCCTGCATCCGCGACTACGATTCCAATCTGTACGCGCGCCAGTACGACCAGTCGCTGCTGGTCGGCTGGTTCGAGAAGGACGCCAAGCCGGCGTTCGAGGAGACGAAGGACATCCCGAAGGCCTGGCAGGAGCATCTGCAGGACGATCCGGGCCACTGTGCCGCGCTGTGGGAGAAGGCGGTCGATCGGTTGCCGGTGCTGCGCGACCTCCGCATGCCGACGGTGCGCAACAGCCCGGACAACTTTACGCCCGACGGGCGGTTCATCTTTGGCGAGTCGGCCGAGGTGAAGAACTATTTCGTGGCGTGCGGCATGAACGGCAACCCGCTGCAGGGCTCGGGCGGCGTGGGCAAGGCGCTGGCAGAGTGGATCGTTAGCGGCACGCCGACGATCGATATGTTGCCGTTCAATGTGCAGCGCTTTCTCGACCTGCACAACAACCGGCAGTACCTGCAGCAGCGCATCCGGGAGGTGGTGGGCCGCCAGTACGCGATCCTCTACCCGAACCAGGCCGAGTACAAGTTTGCGCGCAAGCTGCGCTGCTCGCCACTGTACAGCGTGCTGGAGGCACGGGGCGCTGTGTTCGGCACGAAAATGGGCTACGAGCGGGCGCTCTACTTCGATGCGGACTATCGGCGTAAGTACGCATTTTTATTCGAATGCACGGGATTTGAATAATGCTTTCCCCCGTTTGCAGGTGGTGATCCGCTGCCCACCCTCCCGGAGGGTAGCTTCTACAAGCCCAAGTTCTTCCAGCACATGGAGAAGGAGTATCAGGCCTGCGCGCAGCACGTCGGCATCATCGACATCTCGTCCTTCTCGAAGATCGAAATCAAGCCGGGCATCCAGTCGGACGCGGTCGGGTCGGGCGGCAACGCCGTGCTCAGCTACCTGCAGTACATGTGCGCGAACGACGTGAACATCGCGGTCGGCCACATCGTGCACACCGGGATGCTGAACGAGCGCGGCGGCTACGAGAACGACTGCATGCTGATCCGCCAGACCGAGGAGAGCTACTTCATGATATCGCCTTCCTCCCAGCAGACGCGCATCTACGAGTGGATGTCGCGCAACCTGCCGACCGACGCGTCCGTCCAGCTGAACGACGTCACCTCGATGTACACCGTGATCAACGTGGTCGGATCGAAGTCGACCCTGCTGATGAGCGAACTGTCCAACTCGGACGTCCGGCTGGCACCGTTCAGCTACCGGAAGCTGAACATTGGCTACGCGAGCGACGTCATGATCATGTCCTTCACGCACACCGGCATGCCCGGCTACTGTCTGTACGTGCCGTCCGAGTACGCGCTGCACGTGTACGATCGGCTGATAACGCGCGGGCGCGATTATGGGGCGCGCGACGTCGGCACGCTTACGCAACGGTTGCTGCGCATCGACAAGTTTATACCGTTCTGGGGCGACGAGCTGACCAGCATGACGACCCCGTTCGAGGCGGGCGTGTTTTACTCGGTACGGTTGGATGTAAGTACCGCTCGTATGTGTATCCGTCTGCATGATGTGTGTGTGTGTGTGGTGTGTGGGTGTGGTTTTTGTGTTCTGGTCGATTCACAGATTTCCCAATTGAAGAAAAAGGAAAACTTTATCGGCCGGCAAGCGCTGGAGCGCCAGAAGCAGGACGGTCTGCGGAAGCGGCTGGTTCTGTTCCACGTGGAAGACATCGATATCGACAAGGACGTGTGGCCGTGGGGTGGTGAGCCGCTGTACAGGAACAACGAATTTTGCGGCACCGTTACCTCGGCCGGGTAAGTTTGATGTAGTGGTGGTAGGAGCTCGGAATCGGACCTACACGATTCCGATTCCGTGTTTGGAATCAATTCCGGAGCCGATTCCGATGCTGGATACGATTCCGATTCCAGATTTACCTGAGAATCGCAATTTGCCTCGGTAACGGAATCAGGATTGACTTCAGAAATGGAATTAGCTCCGGAATCTTCATTCCGTTCCGAAACCGATTCTGAGGCAATTCCGATTTCGGAACCGATTCCGGAACCAATTCCGGAGCCGATTCCGGAGCCAGACAACTTCGGAGCTAGCCGGAATCGATTCCGACAAAAACTTCATTTTTCCCATCACTAGTTTGGTGATCGATCGCCCATTGGAAAAAGAGGCCTATCTATTCGCTCTTTCTAATCGTTGTTCTCCTCCAGCTATGGATTTGCGTCGGAAAAGCTCGTCTGCTTGGGCTACATTAGTCGCCCGGACAGTAACGCGGTGCGCACGATCACGACCGAGTTCATCATGGACAAGGATGCGGTGTACCACATCGACATTGCCGGCAAGCGGTTCCGGCTGACCCAACACATCCACCCGAAGGCGGCAATGGCCAGCGCGAACGAGCGGCAGGATATGAGCAAATCCTACCGTCCGACCGTTGTGAAGGAGAAGAAGCAACAGAAAAGTTAAGTTTTTTTTTCGTAGAAAATGCTTTAATTCATGCAAAACGGCCTGGCCGAACATCTTATTGTATACTAAGGGTGATTTGAATGTACATGAATGTACAAAAACAGCTCCTCGCAACTAGTACGTAGTAAATATTGTTAAGCAGTGCACAATAAAAAGGAGATAATTTATTTTACAAATAAAGCAAAATACGAAACGAAGAAAGTTTTTTTGAAAAAAAAGGCCTGTCGACTGTGATTCACAGGACCGCGACACAACCCTCGCGAAAGGCAGACATGCAATACAACCCTGCGCAATGATAGAAACGTCACAAACGTCAGGCCGCGCGCGATGGCTGTCAGCAGAACGTAAACATAAAAAATACCAAGGCAAAACACATTTCGCTTCTCCGGAAGCCTTGGCAGAAAGTTAATTTGTAAAACTAAAATGAATATTTTAAAAAACATTCTTCCGATTTCACAGCAGCTTTCCAAATGCCTCGCAACAGTCAACACACAGCAAGTGTTTGCCACACTGCAAAGGTACGATTGGAGGTGGCAAAAATCCACCCCTCCTAAAGTTACATAAAAACCGACCGGTGCATTTTGTTGTTGCAGGCACGCTGCACCATCATCAGTGCGGGCGATTTCCACCACCGCGCACCGGCACGATTTGATGCAGTTTTTCGACGATAAAAAGAACTGGGGCGAGCAGGAGGTAAAGCACGGGCGCGGCTGGACGAAGGACGATCTGCGCATCAAGTCGAACAGTGACCTGCACCAGCTGTGGTTCGTGCTGCTGAAGGAACGCAACATGCTGCTAACGATGGAGCACGAGTGCAAGGAGAAGATGGAACTGTTCCCCAGCCCGGAGCGCTTAGATAAGGTACGGTACGCGTGTTTGTGTGATGGTGCCGGCGGAACGGTTAAACTATACAATAAACCCCCTCCCCGCAGGTAAAGGAGTCGATGGAAAATCTGGAAGAAGTGGTGCGCGAGCGGAACCGTGCCTACTACGAGCTGGAAACGGGCGAGACGGGCGAACGGCCCGGTAAGGTTGTGCCGAACGAGCTCGGCATACGGTTCTACTACCGTGCGTTCGAGCACGTGATACCGAAGTACGCCAACCGGAAGTGGAACGAGCGGCACAAGTTCACGTTCGGCGGCTCGGCCGTGTGGAAGTTTCTGCGCCTGTACCGCGAGCGACTGTACAACGAGAAGCGCAAGCTGCGCAACCGCGAGCGCAACGAGGTGGTCCATCTGTTGCGCCGGTTTCCGAACATCGATCGGGAAACGCTGGCCCAACGCTTCCCCACCGTGGACGTGGAGAAGCTGTACAAGCTGGACAAAATTCGCATGAACCATTCGGTGAAGAGTGGCAGCAGCAGCAGCAGCACGTAATAGTTTAAACAGCTCCCTCTGGTCAGTGGATGCGCCATGGGTGAATAAAGCGATTGTGCAGTTCCCCTCGATCGTACGATGGTTGTTGTTCGCGAGTTCACGAGAAAATCCGAATGTGGAATACAGTTTGTTATTCTTTTTTTGTTTATTTGTTATCTTTACTCCTTTTGACCACTCCTTCTCCTGCGACATGCTACCTCCCCGCACACTGCAGTTCGCAAATTACAGTCCTTTTGTTTGTTTGTTTTTTTCTATGCAGCGCAGAACGATTGTATTTTTAATGCTGAATATGATAGGCGCCTGCTTACGCCTCACCATCAGATGGCAGAAAATAGAGGAAACACACACACGCACATGTCTTGTCCCTTGTTTAAAGGCAATGTTTTGTTTAAAGAGATCTTCCTTCACACCATGACAATGAACAATCCGGTACGGGCGGTGGTGGTTGAGAGGATCCATTCCATTCCTCATGAAAAAGCATGGAAAGTGCAACTGCTCCAGGCTTTTTGCAACCACTGGCTGTTGCAAATAAACCCCTGCAAGCCTTCGCCCGCGGCGTTCATTCCATCCACCACATTGGACATTGTCCATTTGCCCTGCAGCTTGAGCTATGTAAAACAGTGAGCTTGGTAGGATGTGGTATTGCGTACAGCCACCAACCAAACACCTGTCTGCTGTTCTGCTCTTGCGGAACACAAACTTGAAAGTCAGAAGATGTAGCAGGAATCGCTCTACCATACACCTGCACCCGCCAGGGAAGCGTGTGTACTACCTGCTGCGGACAAAGCATCCCTTTTCCTCCGATTCTTCGTTTTTACTTGTCTCGAAAGAGTAGTATTGATCGTTTTTTGTTTGTTTGTTGTAATTTTACAAATTTAATCTATCCTCTCTGCCTTTGTGTCTCTCTCACGCCATCTCTTCCCATTTCTTCTCACCTCCTTCTATCCAGCCCAGGTTTGCAGTATGTGTTTAGTATATAATTCGTTTGTGTGGTTTGCGTTTGCCATTTTGGTGGTATGAGAATTAGATACCCATTTTCTGAAGATTGCAAAACGTTCACATATTTTTGTTTTATATATATATATATCTCAATATTATGATTAACCCTGAAAGATTTCTGCGGAGGCTTCACACACATACACACACGCACACATGGACAGAATCTCTCTGGCAAAGTACCGGCAAACGCCCATATTCCTCCCAGCTCATGTTCCGTCCACGTCCGTCCATGAGTACACGTTACCTTTTGCCATTAGTTGAATTTTTGCACATAATATTCCTACATCATTGGAACGCACCTGGCATGTGTCGTGCACATGGGGCCCCAATGCGGCCTGAGTGTTTAGCTCCTACTTACAGTAGATTCCCTTTCCCTCTACCTTCGCGGTTCATGCTTGTGGTACACATTGTTTGACCCTCCCCCCTCTAAAACATTGCTTCATACCAACTGGAGTAACTGAGTGCAATCAGAATGGGCAGTCCTAAACGATCACGACGAACAAAACCAATCGCAAAAAAGAGGTCCCGAGTTCCCGCCTCGAGTGTGGGGGTAGGTGGTAGCAGCGGGTACAACTAACCAGATGTGTTTTGTACAAATTGACATACTATAACTTTTGAATGTTCAGCTAAAGATTTTCAGGGGGGTTGCTTTTGAACCGACACCGTTGCGAGTGACGGCAAAAGACGTGTGTTCGGTTTGGGCATGTTCTTCGCAAGTACCACGCCGCCGCCGCCCCCCCCCCCCCCCGGGCACTGTTTGAACACAATTGTGATATTGTGAAACGAACGATTCGGAACACAACGACAACTCAAACATAAGCAATACCACGTCAGTTTTGCTACATCGTACCCCTATGGCCAAAAACCACTATCCCGCCCCATCCCTTCTGTTGAGTTCTCTCCCTCGTATGTAATAGTTATAGTAAAGCTATTGTGCTATCCACGCCCGGAACCGATACCAACGATTCTGCATCACACGAGAAGCGAATAGAGCGAACCTTCTTGCTGCTGGGAGTGGAGTTATTAGTGTCAGCCAACGTACGAAAAGGAAATGATGTAATTAAGGTCAATTTGTTGTGTTTGTTTTGTTTACTGTCATACTTTTTTTTCTTCTTTTCGCGTTCATGGTTCGATTAATAGTAAAACCTAAAATATCGGATTATTTATGGATTGCGTGTCTGTAGATGTGTGTATGCCGTTTGCTTCCCATCTCAATTCTCTTTATCTAACACACGTCGGAGCACTGCCTGGCGGGGTTTTCTTTTAGAAATCCTACTAATCTATTCAAACGCATCCGTGCACTCTGCACAACCCGGGCACAACGTTAGCCTGCACACCCCGCCCCGGTCGTCCTTACCGTATCCCGGTCAATGGTACCACCCCGACACGTGGTGTGTTTGTGTGTGTGCTTGCGTGTGTTAAAGTGAACGTTTTACCGGTTTACCGTAGCTGTTTCGTTTTCGTCCTCCGGACAGTGAGTCGTAATTGTTTTTGCTTCTTCTATGTATGTTTGCTTACGAAATGCATCGTCCTTGCATCAGGTTAACCAAACCACATACACACACACACACACACTTGCGCGCGTACGCACACACCATTAGCCTATACTACCACTGTCCGGATGATTTCGTGTAAAGGAACAACAAACAACATCTTCATGATCATCATCATCATCCAGAGAAAAAAGCATTTGGATTATTTCGCAATTTCGTGTATACTTTCGTACTTCATTACACGCGTTCGTTCCTCGAATAGTAGACACATGAGTTTAAGAGCAAAAGAGATATCTAAGATTACCTAAATGGTCGTAATTAATGTTACACCACCCCTTCCAATATGTTTGGCTCTCTTTACAGGCAGACAAGTGAAGAAACGTTAGCTCCCGTGTTGCTGGGTACAAAGATTAGATACAAACATTGCCTATACATATCGCCAGCTTGTTTCTTCTTATTTGTTATGTTTTTTTCCTTCTTCTTCTTCTTTTTCGTTTTGTAACATTAGTGTTATCGTAACTGCCGGCAAAGGATGTTCGCCAGAGAGAAATAGCGGGCGGGAGAGAGACAGAGAGGGAGAAAGTTTCAGCCGTCCACTTTCCGCACCTTTCAATGCAGGTATATACTAGCGGAATTATTTCCCATTTTCCCCTCATCCACAAGTCTAAAGCGCGCACAGCTGGATGCGACTCTTGTAAGATTCCCGCTTCAAAATGTATACCCCCAACTCCCACCCTCCCTCCTCAAAACATGTGCATTGCACTGCCCCTCCCTAACGCGACCCCACACTTTATGTGACAAATGAAACTTCTTGCTGCTAAATTTGTAACCACGGAACTATCTGCTTTGTGCGTATCAATCACGGTAAAATGGCTAAATGTTACGAACGAACGCTCCCCCACGAATCCCCCCGCCCCTCCCCTCCCACCTCCCACTGGAAGCTCCTGTCCCCGGGGGAGGGGTGAACCTATCTCCCTTTAACGCTCCCCCTGCGACCACTTCGTCGCACGTCGAGTTGGTTTGGCCGAATGTTGTGTTATCTAGCTACTGCGAAACGCGGTTGGCGATTGGCGGCGTATTAAAAGATGTGTGTGCGTGTGAAACTTTCAACTGTTACCCTCTGCTCGAATGAAGCATTTCGCGCTGTACCCTTGTGCCCTGGCGACCAAAGCGAAATAGTGTGGGGTCCTGCAGCACAGGGTGGACGATGCACCGGAAACGCAGGACACAACGCCCAGGCTCAATAGGCGGCTTGCCGTGTTCTGCTACTGCTACTACTCTGCTTCCTTTGTTTTGCTACGGCCATCTCTTACACACGTATCGAATTGAATAAGTCGAATATTAGAAAACGAGGCGCGGACATACTGTATTACTGCTGCTGCTTGCTTGCTTGCGGCGGCAGGAAAGGGGAGAGAGGGTGGTAACGTACGGTGATCCCTTTTTTTTTTCAAGCGGCCTCTTATAGCAGCTGGCACTTGAATCGTCTGCTGGAGACCAGTTTGTGGTGCTTTCGATTCTTCTTCCCCCTCTCTTTGTCTTTGCGAATTTCGCGCACGAGCGTGTAGAACGCGTCGTCGACGCCCATCCGTGTTTTGGCGGAGGTTTCTACAAACGGGACACCGTACTGTTTCGCCACCTACAAAAGAAGAAGAAGAAGCACGGTTTGGAAAGGGAGCGGAAGAACCATGAGTATAATACCATTGGCATAAACGATATGCTGAAACGGGGCGATTCGGGGGGGAAAAAACTTACATCTCTGGCCTGATTCATATCCACTGCCCACGCTTGCAGGTCGCACTTGTTGCCAACTAACACCATCGGCACCTCTTCGGCGTCTTTAACGCGCTTAATCTGTTCTCTGTAGGTTCCTGGGGTAAGGAGGTATGCGAAAATGGAAGAAGAAAAAAGCAGTAAGCGCGTGTGTGTGTGTGTGTGTGTGCAAACAAACAGAAGACACCCCATTGCGTCCCCACCACAAACACAACCCACTGTGTGGTGCTAATAATACCGCCTGCATTCCGCCTCCCTGCGCAGCCACGCATACATACCTATATCTTCGAAACTTTTGGCACTGTTAACAGCAAATACTAGCAGAAATCCTTCACCCGTTCGCATATACTGATCACGCATCGCGGAATACTCCTCCTGACCGGCTGTGTCCAGAATGTCCAGCAAACACGTTTCGCCATCTGAATGGGGAAGAAAGAAAAGGCAACGATGCGGAACGATGGAATTATTGGATGCGATTTTGCAACAATAACAACAACAACAACAACAGAGGGAGGAGAGCTGGAGGGTGGAAGGTTATTAGAATTTGGTTAGCGATAAGATTAGATACGCGTGTGCCCTTAGGCAGATACAATAACACGCGACGGTTTGTAGTCGGCGCGCAATCGTTTTCTAGGAAGTTTCATGTGTTTTTTTGTTGTTGCTCGGCCTCGGCCTTAGCCAGTTTTAAACGAGCAAGAGAGAAAAGCACCGATGAGTAAGAGATCATCATCATCATCATCATCGGCATGCAGAAAAGGATAAATGCATGCATTTAATTGAATTCAATTAATGTGAGAAACGCCATGCAAGCGCACCACCAGCCGAGATACTCTTGATTCGCTGATTCATTGCTTATGAATGCAGTAAACACAAAAAATGGAAGACTGGTGGTGATGGTGCACCGTACTTTGTGCTGAAGTTTTATCGAATAAATACACGATGAACAAAGCACAATGAGACGCCATCAAAAAGCAACAACTGCAATTTAATAAACCGCAAAAATCGTTACAAAATTAAGACATTTTTCTATGAAAATCAACCCATACATTGATATCATTGCTGTACAAGTGAGCCTCCCTCTTTATGTATTGGCGCAACAATACCTTTGCGTTTAATTTGCGTATATGCTTTTTATTCTATTTCAATCCTATTTTTTGCTTCCCATCCTTCGCTGAGGCATCAGAAAGGGGAGGGAGCTGCATTTGTGTACATACTTTTCCTCTTCCTCCCCTACCATTCATCCCCTACCACCTGCTGCCGTCGCCGCCGCTCCCTTTTCGCAGTGCTAAAAATAACAATCCAAAACTTACCTATAACTACTTGCTTCCGGTAGGAATCTTCAATTGTCGGATCGTACTCATCTACGAAATGGTTCTGAATAAGCTGTATGGTCAGTGCCGACTTGCCGACACCTCCAGCGCCTACTACCACTAGTTTGTACTCCGTCATCGTACCGACCGGATTGGTGGCGGTGGTGGTGGAGGTGGTTCGCGGCTTCGATTTTCAGCAGGCGCACGCACGGTGACGACGACACACGGTGGAAAGCGCGGAGAAAAATGCTTCCTCAACAAAGCACACCGCGGCGTGGCTGTAGCAACCAACTCCCCAGTGCCTCGGCCAGGTAACAGATGATGACGATGATGTCGGTGATGATGTAGATGAGTTTGGCACCCTTTGGCCGTCTAGTTGAGTTAGCACCACACGCGCAGTATGGAAAATTTCGTTCACTACAACACACCACTGCCGTTTCCTATTGCCAAAATGACCCTTTGCCGTGAAAGGACGACTCGTTTCAATTCGGGGGATTTTTGTTTGTACTTGATGTGTATCACCGTTTTAATGACACTTGCACAACTCCTGCCGGTCTCGCTTCTTCCACACTTCTCCCGTGCACTCCGAGCAGGGCTCACTCACGTCACTGTAGTTTGCACACTTGCAGCTACCACACACACACACACACACACACACACACACACGCACACGGCTGAGCCAAACGATGCTCACTTGATTTGTTGCTCGCCGTTGGCTGACACGGGAATGAAGATTGTTGCTAGCACTATGTTTTCTCTCCTCCTTTATTCTTTGCAATTTTCGCCAGCCACCACACCAGCCTGCGATGACTGCGATCGGGTTGCTCGATGACCGATGATGACAATGATGACGATAATGACAATGACGACGATGAAGTACAACGCCCGTCGTTCGACGTTGTGCTCTTGCTCTCTCTCTCTCTCTCTCTTTTTCTCTATCACGCACACATACGCACGCTCACACACTTCTTTTTCTGTTGGCTTCTCTCTCACTTGTTATACCACCCGTAAGCTATCCAGCTCGCTCTGGCACACGCGCGGTTTGTTTCGCCCTCCTCTACACACCAGTGTGCACCGACTGCTGTTTGGCTCGGCTGTGTGTGCGGATCTAGAATTGAGCCCTGCGGAAGATGATGATGGGAAGAATTTGTTAGCGTAACTTAAATTGACTATTTGGCACTACGGGCTGCGTGATGGCAAAACAACTTCTTCTTCACACATCATCATGCTATGGCCGGGACCATGCTAGACCGCAGGCAGATAATCATTTCTGAGGTGGCTTATTGTGCATTTTACTCAGACAATGATGATGATGATGATGCTACTGCTGCTACGGCTGCTGGTAAATCGCATCTTCTCTGTGCACAAAAATCTGCACCGAACAGCAGGGATAGGTTGCTGTGTTTTGGCCCTGTTTCGTTAGCGTTTTCATAAGCACTACGGTATTTGGTACCCACTCTTCCTACAGCACACTTTGTAACTTACCTAGGCAGCACGAAATACACCAAATGCAGTGTAATTTTGAGCCAAAGAACTTCTACATACGGACCGTGCAGTGTCTCCGACTTTTACGATTTCATTGAAAATGGCGTCGGCGTGTTAAGAACTCGAGTCCAGTGTAAACCTGCGAACCGACCAGCAGAGTGACCAGAATAGCTATTTTTGATATGCCTACCGTTTCCCAGATGACCACCCTACCGATTTTTCATTTATCTGACTGAAAATCACAGATTTTGTCATAATACTAACCGAAAAATCATGAAACTACTACCACAGTGATTTAATGCATTATATTTCTTATAAATATATGGAAATCATTTGCGACCAGAACCAGAAGTTCAACACTGACAACTAAGGCCCGGCTCTGTACTTCATGAGATGCGATGAAATTGGACGTACTGCAAGGACCGTAAAGATATCAAGTCAAGTTATAAGCCCGTTTTGACAGCTAGGTGGAAGAAGAATCGACGAAGAAAACTGACAGTTAGTTTTCCGCTTTTGGGGAACGCTTCAAGTTCTCGATGGAAAATTTCCATTTAAAATCACGGACTGTGTTCTAATAAACTAAAATATTCACCCAAATTGATCTCCACCAAATATTGACCATGCAAAACGTAAACAATCCATCAATACATATACAAGCGGAAAACCATCTGTCAAAATCGGAGCCCAGCCCAAGCGACAAAATCGACATGCTTTCTCGCTCTCTCAGGTTTACTGATCTATTGGGTAGAATGAGAAAGCATGTCGATTTTGTTAGTTGGGAGGGGGGGGATCGCCAAAAGCGCTATAACTACACCTCATTATACATTCCACCTTGACGTACTGGTAAAATTTTATATGATATTTGACAGATAATGTAAGACGTTCGATTTTTTCAAACGGCTGTATGAAAAAATTCTGACAAGATTTCAGATCGACATTTCAGAAAGGCCTCATTCGTGTGACCACTGTGAACCAAATATGATGCATCTTTTTTTAAATAAAAAAGGATGTATTTTCTCGTACAGGAGTGTGCACCACCTCCCCCCACTCCTTCCACCCAGCTCAACTTTTTAACACCTACCGAAAAAAACCAAAAAAAACCTGACACTCCTCCCGAAAACTACCGACAAAATTTTGCTTATGTACCGAAAACCGCCGAAAAATCTGGCCACACTGCCGAGCAACGCCCGAAGTTTGACGTTAGGACCGAAAATTCGTGTTCGCACAATAACATCAAGGTTTATAGATACATTTTCGAAGAGCACCATGAACGTTGGGGGTGCTTAAGTTTGGTCAAATTTACGGGTGCCAGATATAAAACGTAGACTCGGTCATAGTTATTTTTTACTTAATTTTCTATAAATAATCGTTTTATTGTACTAGACATGTAATATTCTTATGAATGTGTAACAACGTTATGCAACAAGTTCAGCAGTTCAGCTGGTAAAATTCAAATTGAAGAAGGGTGACATTTCATTCGACCGGCTTGAAAGCGTGCCAAAACAACACGGCGCAATCCAAGCACTTCTGCCGCCTCTCGCGCTTCTGATACCAAATAATGAACGAACTTGTATAAATAGTGAAACTTGAAAATGCGTTTACTCCAAAGAACGTAAAAAATTTTGCAATGGAGAACGAAAAGCTGAAGAAAACTACCGCAAAAGTCTCAGCGTTACCCTCGCCAGCACTTTGCATCCCGGGCACTACAAACGCCACGGAGCCGGATGAGCAACAGGACCTCAGCAAACACCAGGGACGAACACGTTCCTTTCCCCACGAGCGTGGTATCTGGGCCAGTTACGTCTTCATAGACTGTGAGTAGCGACTTGTAACCCGACGACGATAACCACTAACCTCCTCAACAACTGTTCCAACAGATGGCGACTCGGACGGTTGGCTTGAAATGCAAAACGAGTACAAAACCCTGCTCAACGATGTTACCACCACGCTGGAATTCAATCCAATCGACCGGATGCATCTGAGTCTCACGAAAACCTTCACCATCCGGCACCACAACATCAACCCGTTCGTGGCGAACCTGCGGGAGCAGCTGGCAGGTCGGCGACGCTTTCGGCTCGAGTTTTCCGGCGTACAGGTGTACGTGAACGAGGAACGCACCCGCACATTCCTCGGCGTACGTGTGGCCGAGGAATCGTACGGAGCGCTCAACACGCTCGTCACCAGCCTGGATGAGTGTTTGCGGGAATACAAGCTGCCGCTGTACTACACCGATCGGGCATTTCACGTCAGCATCCTGTGGTGTTTGGGTGATCGCGAAGCGGAAGTGCGGAAAGAGCTGCCCGCGCTCACGGCCGTATACGAGCGGGTGTACGAGGAGGAGTATTGTGATATTAGCCAGCAAGTGAAAACACTGTGGTTCAAATGTGGGAATAAATCATTTCATTTCGATCTTATTTAACATAAACCCGAGCGGTATGGAAATGGATGTGGACGTAGTGTGTTTGGTTGTGGCTTAATACGCCCACCTAAAAGAAAGAAAAATGGGGAAATAATTAAAAAAACAACATCGTACAAGCTCTCGATCTGCATTCCCACAAACAATACGTACAGTTTTAACACCTTATCTTTGCCACCGGAAGCAACGCGGGAACCGTCCGGTGCCCAATCCACGCCGTACACTTCGTCCGCGTGTCCGGGCAGCTCCTGCACCAGCTTGCGCTCCTTCACACTCCACACCTTGAGGGTTGAGTCCTTGCTGCCGCTAAGCACTAGCCGCGAATCGGCCGACCAGCTGACCGTGTAGACGGCCTGCACGTGACCGCGCAAGGCACAGATGAACGCCCCATCGCCGGCCCGCCACAGCCGGATCGATTTGTCGAACGAAGCGGACGCAATAAACTTCACGTCCGGTGAGTACTTCACATCGTTCACCACATTCTGGTGGCCGGTCATGCGCGTCACGAACTGTTTCTGGTTCGCGCGCCACAGATACAGCGTAAAGTCGTCCGAGCACGAGACGAACGATTCCACCCCGTCCGGGCACACCTGTTCGTACCGCTCGAGTGCCAGCTGCTTCAGGGCGTCCTTATCCGTGCCGTCCCCGTACATCTTGAATTTGTCCATCACCGGGTGAAACGGGCCCGTCCGCAGCACGTAGTCCGTGTTGAGCGCCAAATTATTCACCCAGTGCGCGTGGCCCGTGAACGTTTTGCACAGTACGCCGTCCTCCGCTCGCCACATCTTGACCGTCCGATCGCGGGACGAGGTGTAGAGCAGCCCGGAACCTCCCCAACGGACGGCCGTGACAGCCGCAGTGTGCCCAGCGATTACCTTCACGCACGTGCCCAACACCACGTCCCATATGCGCGCATCGTTATCGTTGCCCGCACTCGCCAGATACCGGCACTCTGCATTGCGATGGTACGGTTCCCAGGACAGGCAGCTGATCCACTTCTTGTGGCCCACGAGCGGTCTGCCGAGCTGCTTGCCTGTGTCCGGGGACCAGATGCGAATCTCGCCCGCCTTGCAAGCCGATGCCACCTTCAGCGAATCCGGTGCCCAGGCCACACACATCACCCACTGCCGGTGGCCGGTGCACGTGTAGTGGGGCGTCTCGGTGGTCAGATCCCACAGCCGTAGCGTTTTGTCGCCCGAGCCGCTAGCCAGATGTATGCTGTTCGGGCTGAAGGCGAGCGAAACGACCGCCTCGGCATGGCCGGGCATGGTGCTGGTGCAGCGCGACACGGCCCGCACCCGGAACACGGCCTGCGGCTGGTACACGATGTCGAGCACATCTTCCGCATTGAGTCGCTTGCTGTCGACGGTTTGCTCAACCGATTCCTTGATCTCGTCATCGTTCACGAAAAACAGGTACGGCGTTTGTTGCTCCTGGAGAAGAAAAGAAGATAAAAAAACAATGGTTTAGTGCTGTGAGGAGCAGGATTGCATTCCTTCCTACATTCTTCAGCAGTGCATTGCAGATCAGTTCCAGCTGCTCCTTGGTGACGTTGATCGGCAGCGCCAACGGTGGGCCCGCTTCTTCTCCAACGTCCGACACGAACCGGGCCTGCACCGTGCGCGTTGTTGGTTCATTTTCGTCCACTTCCATCGTCGCGCTCAGTACTATACGAAGTTTACGTTCAAAAGTGTTCAAAAGCCTCGCACAAAAATATGCTCTGCCGCACGTGCGTGCACAATCACGAGTCGGCAAATGTCAAATGTGTTTGTTATTTACAATTGTCACAACACGCCTGACAGAGCGCACCGCAGCATCTATGCACCTTGCGCAGTGTGCATGTCAAATTGCATGACATTTGGGTGTATTTTTTGGGAACAGCAAAAAGAGAAGAAAATATTTTCATTCCAACGTAAAATTCTGTCTGTGTTGATGAGTTTTGAGTGAAAGTTTAATCCAGTTTCTCGCCAGTTTTCGTTTGTAAAATATCGCATTCTGTTATGTTCACTAATCCGCCCAAGGCTTTGGCTGGATAGAAAGAAAGCTTTGCTGTGGCCACTGATGCAGGTTCTTCTCGCTACAACAAAAAATATGAAGGCCACGACGACCAGTGCTGGACGGTGTACAAAGGATGTATGATAATTTAATTTGCTTCTCGGTTGTGCTCGCTCGGATGGAAGCACGGTAGAGCAGGGTAGGGTTTTGCGTGATTTTGGTGGGTGCGCCAGCAGTAGCAGCAGCAGCAGACGTGATGTCCCACAGTCCGCCCAACTACATGGACGGTGTTCCGGTGAAGATATCGGAACGGTTTAAACCGCCGCCGAAGATAGTGCTGCCGCTGGGGGTTGTCAACCGTCTGAATCAATACGATGTCGGGCAGGTGCTGCGTGACTCACGCTACGAGGGCGAACTGGAGGACACGGTACTTAAGCGTATCGCGGAATGCAAAGCGGTGCGGGAGCGCGAACGCTACGAGCGGAAGGGCCGCCTGCAGGCCAGGGAGCAGGAGCGGATGCGTATGATCGAGGCGGAGCAGAAGCGAAAGCTCAATCAAATCTCGTACCCAAACACGGACGAGCTGTCCAGCGCGAGCGATGATAACGATGCGGATGGTGAGCGGCCCGCCCGAGCTGCCCGAATGCTCGCGAACGCGTCCGACGACGACGACTACGAGGAGGAGAACGATGAATCTGCCCCGTCCGGGTCGTCGGACGAGCGCACCACCACCGCTCAAGCGAAACCGTTCGACCATATGAGCCAGCTAAGCTCGATACTGGTACCGACTGTGATACGGGACACAGTACCCAGTGCTGTGGCCGCGCCCGCTGCTAACCCAAATGTACTCGCGAAAGCCACCAGCACCACTATCATTCCAAAGACCGAAATGGCCGCCTCGCCGAATGCCACATTTGGGAGCAACAACTACAACAATAATAATAATAACAATAATAATTATAACAAAATCAATTACTCGGACTTTGAGAACGATACCTCGAGCCCGTTCGACAACATGGAGCTGCGTACGATCAACGATTTGGATATTTTGGCGCAAGTGCTGAAGCAAAACACTACGCTCACCAGCCCAGCGAGTGAAGCGGTTAGGCCGGACACGGGCGAAACCCCGAAAGAGCAGGTAAAAGATACTAATCGGCAACCGGTGGCCAATGTGCAGTCGCCGGCTTTACCAGTCACGGAACAGCGGCAGCTACCGCCACAACAACAACAACAACAACAACAACCATCGCATCCGCAACAACAGCAACAACCGGTAATTCAAAATCCTGCTCCAATTGCGACCAATCCTTATGGCACGGCGTACGGCACGAATCAACAGTATTCGATGTATCCGACCCAGTACCAGCAACCGCAAGGCGGCGCTCAAAAATCGATTGCCGCTGTAGCCGACTATCTTCCTTCGCCCTACAGCACCACTTACCAGCCGGCGTACAGTAACTTTAGCAACCAATACGAAACTACACCGCTGGCAGCTTCCGGCTACTCAGCGGCAAACACCGTCGATACGATTCGGTACGGAATGTCGAACTATGCGAGCCCAACATACCATCATTCGGTTCCGGCCGTTAGCAGCAGTAGCAACCCGAGCGCTTACACACCAACCGTCACCAACTACACGTACGGATACCAACAGCCGCACGCGTACGTCGTTACTGCACCGTCCACTTCCATGGCGAGCGGCACCAGCGGTGGTGGTGGTGGCACGTCGACCTATGCACCGAACTACGGTTACACCAGCACACCGGCGACGGTTCACACGGCGACGGGCACGACCGGTGGCTACTACGCGCACTATCCTCACCAATCATCGGACGGTACGGCGGCTGCAGCAACAACAGCCTACTCTTCCATCTATACGACCGCCGTCACCGCCGGCACGTTTGCAGCTGGTCCGGATGCAGTGGCGGGCCTCAAATCGAAGTCTAGAAGCGTCCCGGACATTATGCGGCAGCTGGATGACGACGTGCAGGATTCGGCGACGCGACGGACCCGGAACAACAGTCAAACGATTGCCGATCGTCAGACTGCGCGCGAACAAGATGCTGGTAGGTTGAAAGAAAGAAAGTTTTAACAAATCTCGGTGTTGACTAATACATTTGCCCTTCCCATTTCTTGCCCCAGTATCGAGCAATGCCGGGGAGCGAAGCGGCGTGGACTACACTATCTACAACCAGCTAACGCAGCCGGATCAGAACACAGTGAAGCGCATCAGCTCCATGGGCTTTCCACTCGAACGGGTAGTGTGGGTGCTAAAACGAATTGGAAACGATGATAAGAAGGTAAATCGCGCAAACTCTCCCGCTGCGTTTATCGAATGCGTTACTCCTCCCTTTTGACTTTAAATTGCAGATAATCGAACATCTTATACCGCTGAGTGAGCTGCTGGATCTGGGGTTCGAGGGAGAGAAAATCTCGGACGCACTGCTGAAGTTCGGCAACAATAAGCATAAAGCGCTTGATTATTTGATTTCGTAGGAGCGTTTTTCCTGTGCCCGCGGGATCGGCTTGTTGGTGAAATGGGTGATTCGGGTGAACTTTGCGGAGAGATAACTTAAAGCCAATAAAGTTGTGTCGATTGTAATGAACAGATGAGCAACGAGAAGCGAACCGAAATGCATAAAGATGACAGATGGACGGACTCAATGATGCAAATGGAAGGTTTTTTTTTATAAATTTGATTTATTATAAGTTATAAACAACATCAAACACAAAGAAGTGTGTGTGTGTATACAGTGGGAATAACTGGGGGAATAAGTAATCGACCTATACAACTTGTAAAATGAAGAACACATTCATTTATCTTCCTCCCCTTTGACGCACTACTACTCCTTGCTAATGAGGCGCACGATCGTATCGATGACGCGCTTCCCGTGCTCGTGGTTCATCAAGTTCAGCAGCGGGTCGCTAATTTTGAGCTCCAACATTTTCGCCAGCTCCAGGCGCAGGAACTTCACCATCTCCGCGATCTGATGCGTCGCTGCCTGCAGCATCAACCAGCCACTCTCGAGCAGGATCACGAAATCGCCCCCGTGCAGCTCGATCGCCAGATCGCTGCCCGAGAACAGTACCATCGGCAGCAGCGGCACCATCGTCGTCTCGCGGATGAAAATGCGCGACGTCTTCATCTTTTCCTGGTACACCAGAAACGGCGAGCCGAAGTAACCGACGGTCGCGTTCACCGACGACGGGTGCAGCGCGACGTAACCGTCCTCCTGCGTTTTGAAGCGCAAATCGGACGCCTGCGGCAGCCGGGGCACTGCACCGACCGCACCGGTGACGAAGCTTTTCTCCGGCGTCAGAATTTTCACCACGTTCGGGTAGAGGGCGGCACACAGGATGGCTGCCAGCAGCCGATTGTTCGTGCCGTTCACGTTGATCTCCGCCCCGGTCAGCTTGAGCAGATCGTCGAGCTGCTGCCGTTTGGCGCGGCTGCGCCCGGACAGATCGATCGGCACGAACCCGATCGAGACGAGCAGCTCGAGAAACTGGTACTTCATCTCGCCGATCGTGGCCAACGTTTTGCCGGACAGATAGTTTTCCTCCGCGAAGCACTGGCCGGCGTAGCGGCTTTTCTGGGCCGCCTCCAGCCAGCGGCGGTACGCGCTCAGCATCGTCAGATGATCGCTGTTGGCGATCGCAAACTGGCGCTTCCGATTGTCGGCCTCGTCCCGCTTCCCGAACGGCGACACGAACGGGCTCTTGTAGCTAAGAATGGCGGCCATCGTCAGCACGCTGTCCAGACACTGGAAGATCGCGCCGAACAGCATCAGCTTGCCTATCCGCACGTCGACCGGCAGGGCGGACAGATGATGCCCGAGCGGTGTCAGCTGCTCCTCCAGGTCGAGGGCGCCCACGTCGATCAGTCGCTTCTTGGCCGCCTGAATGTTTTCCACGCTCGGCGGCTCGATGATGGCGCCGAGCACTTCGTTCAGCGCACGCTCCGCCAGCGTGGGCAGAGTTTTGATGCGCAGCAGCAGCGGCTCGAGCGGTATGCGGTGAATTTCCGGCACCGGCTGGCCCAGAATGTGATGCGTAAAGCGGGGCCGGGTGTACAGGTGTATGCAGACGCCGGGCATAACGCGCCCGGCACGGCCTTTGCGCTGCAGTGCGTTGGCCCGCGACACCCATACCATCTCGAGCGACTCCATGTTGCGGTTCGAGTCGAAGCGCTTCTCCTTCATCTGGCCGCAGTCCAGCACGAACACGCAATCGTCGATCGTAACGGACGTTTCGGCGATGTTGGTGCTGAGCACGATTTTCCTCTTGCCCTTGGGAGGCTTGCGAAACACGAGCGCTTGCTCCTCGTTCGTTAGCATCGAGTGTAGCGGTATCAGCACGAACCGATCGCCCCTCGTGCCAAACAGTTTGCTTTCGGCGAGCGATTCATGCACGGTTTGTATTTCGGCCAAACCGGGCAGGAAGATCAGTATGGAGCCTTCCCTTGGCCAGCCGTGCGACGTATCGTCCACGATGTAGGTTAGCACGTGCTCGATCAGTTCCGGATTGATGCGCAGTGGATCCATCAGATACAGCGCTTTGCACGTTTGCTTCGAGTAGTCTGAAATGAAAGATGAAGTTTTTGTAGCGCAACTGTGCTTTATAATACCCCAACCCCATCCAACCGTTGCTACCCTTACCCGCATATCTTGCAAACATGTCAGCCATTTTAAGATTTTCGTCGCGTATCGTTTTGGCCGGTGCCGCATTCGCCGCCTTCACGTCCGAATACTCCAGCTCCTGCAGCAGCAGCTCCTGCTCTCCCTTGCGCAGCTTGCGGCAAAACTGCGAGTCCGGTTCCAGCACGAACCCGCTCCGCTCCAGTATGTCCTCGAGGAACAGCTGCTCGACGGGGAACGTTCGGCCGGGGATGTCCAGCACCGGTATGTCGCCAAAGTAGCTCGCGAACAGGTTCGAGTTGAGCGTAGCCGACATGAGAATTACCTTCAGGTCCGTGCGCTTCGTCAGCAGCTCCTTTAGTATGAGCAGCAGGAAGTCGGACTCTTCGCTTCGTTCGTGCACCTCGTCGACGATGATGTGCGTGACGGTCGAAAGGGTCGGATCGGACTGCAGCCGCCGCAGCAGGATGCCGGTCGTGCAGAACGTCAGTCGGGTGGAGGATGAAATTTTGTTCTCCAGCCGTATCTGATAGCCGACCGTATTGCCGATCTTCTCGTTCCGCTCGTCGGCCACTCGCTCCGCCACGCCAATGGCGGACAGACGCCTCGGTTGGGTGCAAATGATCTCTACGTGGCGCAGCGGCTCGTTCGGCTTCAGCTTGGACGATTGGAGCAGCCAATCGTCCAGCAGGAATTGCGGCACTTGCGTTGACTTTCCACACCCCGTCTCGCCGCTGATCACGAGTATTTGATGCGCCTCCATCAGGGCCACGATTTCGCTCATCTTCGTCCAGGCGGGCAGATTGCGACGGTTCTTCAGCATCTCCTTGTACGCCGCATTCGTCTGCTTGTCCATAAACTTGCGCACTATGTTGCGGTCCTCCTTCATCAGCTGGTCGGGGTTCAGCTTGGGCCCGGTTTGCCGACCGGTTACGCCCCGCTGATGGTGCGTGGGCAGATTTTCCCCACTCCCACCGTCGTCCGCGTCCTGTTCCGGGACGTAGAACAGCGACCGGCGCCCATCGGGGAACTGGTAGCGATCTTGCTCGATAAACCGCCCAATTTCCTCGTCGTTCTGCAGCAGGTCGGCCACGGTGTAGATGCACGGCATGCCGTCCTTCGTCAGCTCGATGCACTCTTGCACCAGCCGACGGTTCACTCTAAGGCACAGCTGCTCCGGGATGTCGGAGCAGGTCGTTTTCAGCAACAGTATTGGCCGCTCGAACGGGTACCGGTTGCCCGGTGGAAACCGTATCTCCAGATAGAACCAGTTCGGATCCTCATCGGCCACTTTGTCGGTTCCCCTTTTACCGGGCTTCTTATCCGCCTCGTCCTTCGGTTCGTCCAGTTCGTGGGAGTAATGGCACCGATTGCCATACCGGCACTTTCCCTTCGCAAAGTTCCAACACTTTTCACGCTTCGCTTTCTTCTTCTTTGCCAGCGCCTCCAGCATGCGTCGCTTCTCCTCCTCGGCCTGCTGCGCTTCCCGCTCCGCCTGCTTCTTCATCTCCGACGGGCTGTGCGTGAGCAGATGGTCGATTTTAAACTTCAGCTGCCACACGCGATTGTGCTCCTTCTCCACGAACAGCTTGTCGTAGATCGATTCCAGCGCCTCCCGCTCGTCCGCGCGCAACGTGTCGAGCTCGTCCTCGTTGTGATCTTCCGTCACCGGCGGCAGATCGTTCGGCGGGGGGAAATACTTGGAAAACAGCAGTGCCAGCGCTTTGTCCACGTCCCCGTTGTGGTGATCGAGCGCTTCCTCGCAGTGCGAACGGTGGAAGGCGTAGCTGTGCAGCTTCATCACTGCGTACATCCGGAACTTGTCCTCGTTGCTGTTGCCAGTGCGGGGGATGTTGGAGTAGTCGAAACCGCCCTGTATCACCAGGTTGCCCCGATCCTGCCAGAAGCCTTTCTTCATCCGGCCTCCCTTGTCCTCGTACTTGGAGATGTCGCCCAGCTGAAAGGACTCGCCGTGTATTGACCGCAGCGTGTCCATGATGAGGGTTTGCGACTCATCCTTAAGCCGCAGCACTTGCAGCTCCACCTTGACGGGTTGCTTGGTGGGCGGCGGTTCGATCGGTGCATTGCTACGAAAGGGGGAGAGACACGGACCGGTTCGAGTTAGTCACGGCAAGATAGCCGCTTCCTGCCGAAAGAGAATGTGTGCTGCTTACGTGGATCTTGGGTCGACGATTGTTCTTAAAAAACAGTCCGAAATCAGCTGCTGGCTTTCCCCGTCCATGTTTCCGTGCGCCGCCGTTGTTTACGTAGCTCCGACTGACAGGTGTCACGTTGGTTGTGTTTTGGTTCCAAAAAAAAGCGGAAACTTTTGGCCACTTAGTAGCCCATAGTTCAACCAAAGCGAATGAAAGAGAGAGGGTGTGGAATAAAAAGGAATAAAATAATTTCCGGTAAAAGAGAGACACTTTTTTGAAATCGAAATTGCATCGAAATTGAACTTAACACGTACCGTTACATGATATGGTTTTATTTTTTAGTATTTCTGTCTGTAGCATCGGGAATATTTGGATACACCACGTTGCATCAAACTTGTGCGCAACATTACATTCAACAATCACGTGCTTGCAATAACACGTTGGCGCCAATTTCAAAACGCTTGTAATGCTCTCCAATGTTGGTTGTGGAAGATTTAAATTGAGTTATTTTTATTTTTTTTTTCGTTCAGGTAGGATTTTGTTGCTGCCTAAAATAAATACTGAAAGTAAAAAGAAATATAGTATAATAAAAATATAAAAAAAGCAAAACGGACTTTCATACAGCTCCCAAGTTGCTTGAGACCTTGAAGACTTCATATATTCAAATATTTTTGTCGTCATAGAATAGATGGTCTTGCCAGTATTATACATGATTATTACACTTATTTTACTACCTAACTGGATGGGAATTATGCCACGTCCGTGCTTGTAGCAGCCATAGCACTTCTACTATTAAATACATCGAACGCTTTGGTAGAGTTTGTAATGCCCAGCACCTGGTACAAACTAGGGAAGGGTTCTCGGAATCACAACCACAGTTCCGCTCCGGTTGTGGCAAGATTGATTCAGATTCCAACTCTAGTGAAATGGAATCGTTAGCTCGGCCGGAATCGTCGGAATTGTCGGAATCGTCTGGGGTCATCGGAATCGTCGAAAATTCCACCGACTTTAATAACATGAGCCCACATACCTACTATGGATACAGCAATAAGTCACAGTTAGCTTAAACGATCAGAAGATGTCAAGTGAACTGCGCCTTGGCTCGTGCAATTTTTAAACATGGGTTAGTTTTTTTCTTGTCTATATTTAGAACAACCAAACAACGGAAAAATACAAAGAAAAATCGAAACATTTGAACGCCGGGCAGTATAAAAGACCTTTTGTTGCCAGTATACGAAGAGGTTCCATCAACGCTCAAAACATTTTAGGGACGGTTCCAGACGATTCCGACACTTCTGAACGATTTCGAAGCTGGTTGCGAAATTTGATGGAACCGTTCGGACCCAGTTCCGTTTTTTTGTGTGAATTTGGCCCAACTCTACTACAAACCTTATGAATTATGGAGCAAACCCAAAGAATGGTTCAATTTCACAGGAAACGAAAAGCATTTAAAGATGCCAGTTGATATTTTAAAAAAGATTCTGCTACGTTTTTTAGCAGAAAAATAGTTACAAGCTACTTTTCATTGCATCTGACGACTGAAAAATGTTGTGCAAATGCGTTTAAAAATATAAATCCTTTGAAATCTAATTAAACATATCCCAAACTTATGTAAAAATCAGCTGCATCTAACCATCAAACTACTCTGTTCATTCTAAAGTATTCTAAATGTGAATCATTCCAAATCAAAACCCCCTTAATTCAACCCTCTCACCAATCAGATAAACCACAAAAAAGTGCACACAGATAATCGCACAAAAATAGAACAATTCGGACTGCCACAAAATTCCGTTACGAACCATGGAAGGGGTTTGTCAAGGTCAGGCAAAATATTGGATGTGAATCAAAACTATCCGTTGTTCCATTGTTGTTCCGGTACTAGTTCTTTTTGTATCAGCTGCATCCCAACCGCCCTCTTCTCGACCGCTTTACCAAAAAAAAAAAATAATAATAAATAAATACATGAATTGACATTCAATTGCGTGTGGCTTGTCTGTGGTTCACTGATCGGAAACTTATTACCCGTCTCGTGTTCCGACCATTCCGCGGTTGTGGGTGCGGACGCGCTGGTACGATTGAAGCACAGTCACAATAGGAGCTCCGCGTGCAATGTCAGTGTCACCGGGACAGTACTGGTCCCTCGTTGTAACACGACGACACGTACATGGATGAAACGTAGGGGTGGTGTCCTGTGTGCGTAAGTACCACGTTTATTGCACGATCCGATCGTATCACAAGAAAAGAAGCCCTTTCGTTGAGAATATATAAGAAAGGTGTCTCCGGATTAGCTGTAAATCTTTCTCGCCGTAAAATGCTTTAATCGATTTTAATGATTACATAAGCTGATATGAAATGGGCAGCTTAAGGGGGTTCTTTGATAAACCTTCCGAATTACGTGAGCCATTTATGAACATGAACATATACTTTGACATTTGATGTAATGGAGAAACATTGCGCTAACACCCGGCAGTGTTTGCTTTTCGGGAAGGATAGCTCTTATCGTGGACAGGGGCAGAGCAGTCACCACGGCAAGGCCGGATTGGTGATTGTGTTTTCTTTGTTTGTGGACCCATCGAAAGCATTGGGGAGGAGGGATTCACGAGTTCGCGCCGATTCGCGCCTGTGCAATTTGCATATCGAATCTGGCAGCCGTCATCTTTGCCACCATCTGTACACTTTGTAGGATTCTTTGTCGAGAAAAGGCTAACAATCGTGACACTTGTGCGCTTTGTGATCACAAAGATTATGCGTACGCGACTGGATGACGCGGCTGGTAAGTTGGGTTAGTAATCGAGCAAACGATCAAGGAGGCAGGGGCTGCACATTTTGTGTTCCATGCCTTTGTGTTGCACCCGGTTGCACCTGTTCTGTTGTCTGTTGCCCTCGCCGTCAGGCCGTCAATTGGCAAGAGCGTCACCGTACGCAGCGTATCGATGCTGCGCCAATGACACTCGCTGCGCGGGTCAGCCACGGACGATAAGCCACCGTGGCTGGGTGGGGAGGGTTGTCGAAAGGGTCGTTGCATTATCACACGGATCATTGCGCTTGGTAATCGGTCGTGTGGCGCACACCGAACACGGGCGCATCTGTCACAGCATAATGCATGCTGCCCGACCGCTGCTGGCTCGGGGCTCGCACGAACGACCGATTGATAAGACGGAGCGAGCCCGAGTCGAGCGAGTGAATCGAGTGGATCGAGTGGACCGAGCCAACCAGCACAGCACAGGGCAATAGGATCGTGCTGCAGTGTCAAGTGCAGCGTCAATGCAAGAACCGTCGCAGTTCATCCGCAGCCATTAGAAGGGTTGGCATGTCAGCTCCGTCAGCTCCGGTTCGATCGACTAACAAGAACAAAAAAATACAAACAGTTGCGTAAAAAAAGGGCACACAATCGGGTGGCCGTTTTTGTACTGCTGACTAGACGATTCTACCGCTCTACTAAACTCTTCTCCCACCCCCACCCCAGTAGTCGCGATCACTGATTCCTCGGTTCTCTGTGTGTGTGTGTGTGAGTATTTTTTTTTTCGGTTTTTTACGCCTTACGCACCGATCTTGTCGTTGCTTTTCGCGCATAGAGGTCTCGTGGTCGTGTTTCCACTTGATCGACGCGTTCGACAGCGCGGTGGTGGTGGTGGTGCGGGATTTAGTTCGATCGTGCGGTCGGATTTCGTGCTGCCCGTTCGCGGCCTATCAGTCGGTGCCGGTCGCTCGGGTACGTTGCAGAGTCCGCAGTTCCACAGCCTTTCGCGAAAAAGCCTGCGCGCAAACCTCGCCTCGCTGAGTGCGGTTTTGGGACGGATCGGTGCAATAATGCGACTCTGGTTAGTGTTTGTGCGAGTGTGTGTATGTGTGTATTTTAAAGTGGTGTAATTTAAGAATGTGTTTTGTTGTTTCCCTTTCGTCTACCATCTTTGCACGTGTGATGGTACGAAGCGAATGGGAGGGAAAAACCGCCGGTGCGATGATTCAAGCAAACAAAAAAAAAAAAAAAAAACGTACCCTTTTCTCACTGAAACCGCCTCTGTCCGATAGTTCCTGGCGGTGGTCATACCCAGGCGCGCTGATAGTAGCAATAGGCAAGCTGTGTGAGCGCGTGTAAAAGCCGTCCAACCTTATCACATTCCGACAAAGAGTAGGCGAGCGTGTGGTGCGTTGCGCACTGGCCGAGTGTGTGCCTGTGTTGAACTGTTCCGTCTGTTCCGTCGCCTAGTTGCCATCGTACTGGTCGGAGAAATAAAAAAAAATAATAATAATAACAAAACGATCGACAAAACAATTCGCAGCAAATGCAAAACGGGTCACCAGCCCCCCCGCGTGGGTGTGCACGAAAGTTGCTTCGCTGCGCGCCGATTCTCGCATAACCGTTTAACCGATCGTCGATCTTTTCGAGCATCGATGACGATCGCTCGTTCGAATCGATCGCATCCGGCCGTTCCGGATGAGCAAGGTTAAAGTGACCGTTTGTCGCATCGCAATCGCGGATGATGGTTTAACAGTTGGAAGGTGAAATCCGGCCGCATATCAGAATTTGGTGCCTTTGAGTGCTGTTCGATGACGACAGCTCCTTCGGAGCCGTGTTGGTCCCGGCTGGACTTCCCGAAATATCTGTCGACTGCTGCCCCTTCAAAACTCGTTCCACGTGATTGAAGCGATCGTAGTGCTTTTGGCAATCCTGCTCTCTGTCTCACTCTCTCTGTCTCCCTCTCTAACCGTGTGGATCCGATTGTCACGTGATGCGCGTTCAGCGATGTTTGGTTTATATTGCGTCAATGATTAATAACTAATAACACGCGCGATCGGATGGCGCGCCGAAGCGAAGAAGTATGTCACAGTCACCCAGCCTCGATGCCCTGACCTGTGATCGTTTGATCCGAATTTTAATGCCATATTGTTACGATTGATTCATCCAGCATTCTACCAGCACACGCTTGCACATTGTTGTGCCAAGGACAAGATAAGGATGCCGAAGCAAAAAGGCACCAATTACCCGACTTTACAATGCAGCCATACCAGTATCAGAGGTCGGCTGCATGAAAATGCATGTCGCAGGGCACCGGTGTATCCGATACCGTTTAATCGCCGTATACTGGTACCCCGCCCTGCCCGACGGGGTTGAGAGCTCGTTTGTGAACTATGTTCTAATCAGCGATTCTAGTTTGTTTTTTCTTTTTCTTCTTCTCTTCACTCGTCCCTGATACCGTCCTAACTGCGACCGTTTCCAAAGACCACCACCAAGAACGCCGTACCTTAATTGGCAGCCTGTTCCGATCCGTCATTTGCATTGTTATGAAAATTCCAACGGTAAACAAAATGTAAACGTACTGCCCGTGGGCCTCCCAACCGCTGCACAAACACACTTGAGCAAACCGAGCCGAGGCGCACACACAAGGGCAGGTGCAAATAGATGACACGAGAGTTCGATAAGTAGGGTCGCGAATTGGCGACCCCCGCCCTGCCCGGGATGGTTGAGCAGCGCGCGCCTGGTCTAGTTTTCGATTAGCATAGTTAGCATCGTGTTCCCGCGCGATCGGGTCTTGCGAGCGAGGCAGCTAACTAACGATCAGCAGCATCTCTGATACTGCGATGATCGGCTATCTTGTTTTGCTCGGGGAGTGCGAGAAAGAGCCACTTAAAGATGCCCCCCCGCCAGTGCATTGAGATCTGTAATGGATGGGTTCAGGGTATCGGTTCAAGCTCTGACGTGTGCTGGAGCTGTTTGGAAGTGTGTGGAGAGTGGCCACGACCACGACGTGCCCGACCGTGCAAGTGTCTCAGTTTGTGGCGGATGATCGTACCCCTTTCGATGACCCCTTCGGACATCCATTCCAAGCGTCAGCGTGGTGATCGGATGGCGTCAGAAGCAAAAAAAAAAACACACATAAAACCCTCGCACACAAACACACGTGGGCGCGGGTTTGCACTTGTGCCCGTAGCATAAGCGCTCAGCTGGTGGGCAAGTTCAAGTTTTGTTTTCGATGTCTTCTTTGTTTTTGCATTCTCCCAGTGCCCTTCGTTCGGCGTTGTGTTTCGTGCTTTCGGGGCCGGCTCTGCCGTAGGCGAGCGAGTTATTGTGAGCATGAGAAGATCGAACACGATTTTGGATGCAGCACATGCAGCAGACAGCAGCTCCCGCTCTCGAACGCTTCCGAACGAACGAGCTGCACCAGGTTAAGAAAGTTCACGTTCAATGCCACTCGGACGATGATGGTTGCCACGATGGAAGTGTTGTTTTCCTCATTCTAGCCGTTTCTTCGAAGCTGTTTTTTGCTGCTGCTGGTACCAAACAGCTTCAGCGTGGTCAGTTCTTCCTCACTCGGCAAGACCTTTGCAGCACGGCAATTAAACATTACCAGCTACATTACGTTTTGTTTTTTTTTTGTTTCTTTCTTTTGTCTTGTTTCCTTCTGCGTAGCTGCGGTTCATGTTTTCGGATCATCGAAACCGCACCGCACAGAGACCTTGGCCCACATAGCAGGCAAAATCCACCATTTGGCCTAGCACGTGCTAGAATCGGAAAGAAAGCTTTACAGCATTTGGTTTCGGCACCCGTTTCGTTCGCGATACGTTCTCAATGTCGACCGATCCCGAACCGCGGAACGCGAACGCGATAAGCGCACGGCAACATTTCACGCGACATTTGCTTTGCTTTGCCTGGTAAAGATCGAACCGGTCACTGGGTATCTCGGTAGGCCGTGCGTGCCGCCGCATAAGCCTTGTGTACGAGCCGGGCCCCGGAGTTCACGGTTAGTTTTGGGGGCACACTGGCTGTGTTAGTGGTGGCCGGTAAGCGACGAACCTCCGCGTGCTCTGTTACCTTCGCGCTGCTGGCCCGAACTCACTCTGCCGCTGCGAACAAAAGTTCATGGATGAGTGAACGTTTCACGGTGCCGGTTGGTAGCCGGTGTTTGGCAATGAGCAATTCGAACTACATTTAAGCAAAACAAAAAGAAGGAGAGTAAAAAAGAGAGCCAGGCTGTTGGTTCCTTAGCGCTTAGAGCGATTTAAGGCCACTTCAAACGATCAATATGATAACGTAAAGCTTTGATAGTTGAAAAAAGAATGCAAAGAAACAGGGAAGTGTAAATTCACTGAGTTCATTTATCGGCTTATTATAATTATCTGCTAACCTGCTAACCACAATGATTGAGTTTAAGATCATTTTATCTGAATCGATGGCCATCACCCCGATCACCTCGGCTCTTTAATGCATCCGCCAGATTAGCAGAGGGCAACAATCGAATCAACAATCGTGCGATAGACAAACGACGCTCTATCTGTCCACCCATAACGTACAAGATCTCCGATAAGCCGATGATGATAAACCGTTTGACACAGCTGACCGAATCGACGGGTGCAACGTTGCACCTCTCAAGCAGTTGCGAATGGTCAAGGTGTTCTTCGTGCCTCACCGATAAGACATTTTATTCGAGCGGGATGGTGGGAGAATAGAACCGGGACAATCAATCACGCGGGAGGGTGAAATTGGTACCAATAAATGCACTCAAAAACTATCCGCTGACCATCGTCATAGTGCCGTAAAACTCCTCAAGCAGCTTGTCGAGCTGCAAAACGAGTCGCTAGGATGATGCGATTACGGCAGTAAGATTGCTGCCAGGATAGCGCCATGGATGACGGTTCAACACTCACGTTGGCCGGTTTGTGCGTCAACGAAGGGTGGATTAGAACTTCCTATCACACTTGCAAAGGCGATTTCGATCGATAGTATGCCCGCTGCTGGTGTTATTTCTCCGCATGTTTGAACGACCCACTTTGAACTGGGAAGCAAAAAAGTGTTATATTTGCCAAGCGAATAGGGTGAAGAAGCTTCACACCAAGCAATAAATTAATTCACCGCTCTCCTGTTGGTTGGTGGTTTCCACCTTGCAAAGCAAGCCAGTACAACACATTCTAAACTATAATTTCCCAATACTGTAGCTCCTACTGGCACACACCAGCTCGTCGTATAATGTGGCTTGTTATGTGTGCTATCGCTTGCGACTGCTTCTTCTGGACGTCGCAAGAAGGTGCGTTTAATCGCACCGAGTGGGATTTTAAAATAATAGCAATTAGATCGGGCTTACGAAGTAATTTATGGCAGACGGAGGAGCTGGAATTGTTGTGTTACTTTGTGTCCGACTTCCGGCCGGATTCCAGCCATCGCCATGGATGACCACCGGTCTCGGGCGTTGTGATAGGTAGGTGTGTTATTTTCTGACCAACGATGAGTTGTACTTTTGAGTCAGAGGCAGAAGCGCAAACGATACACCGTCTTCACGAAATTGTAGCCCAATTAAAATGGCCCCACGTTTGCAGCCGCTGTGCCCGGCTATAAAATACGCTAATGGTACGTACGGCTTCGTTCGCGGAAGGAAGCAAATGATGTATGAACAACCCCAGAAACCCACTGGCCAGTATAGCATTGAGCAAGAGAATTTCGGACGAAGCTGTAAGACCTTGTGCGAGTGTGGTGTATTTTTTGTCGTTGCGTATAATTTTCATAAAGAGCGATCGTCGCATTTTACTACCATCTTCTTAGAAGATTACAGCTTAATTGGTAGCATGAATTGTTCCATCCAATGTTCCACACCTGAAACATTGTGCTGGAGCATCCACACTGTTAGCTTGCCCATTGCCTTCACCGCAATCAGCATAGAAAGCAAGTTTGCAGCAGTTTGATTAAATCACACGTGCCGCATGAAAATGAAGTCGTTCGGAAGCGCAGACCAGATTGGGGACCGGGTGGGCAGGATCGCTATTGCTAGTTTTTGCATAGAAATCACAGCAATAAATTATCAGCCGCATGGTCGTATCCCGCGGTGAGCATTGGGCTACCATCTCGCGATCAGGCAGTGTTGCTTTTTTTTTGAATGGAAACCAAAATACAGCCCCCCCCCCCCCGGCCTGTCTGCATCTCCACCATTCGCACCCAAACACGGACGGCCAAAATGGAGAACGATCGATCTTCACAGCCGAGCTTCCTTGGCGGACTGCACATCTCCGCCAATTTGTGTTACGGGCCCTGTAGGCGTTAACTGTGCCGCTTTTGATCACGTACGTCGCGCAGGGTAGCGTGATTTTGAATAATGGCGATCAGTTTCTTGGAATGGGTTGTTGTTTTTTTGTTGTTGTTGTTCGCTCCAGTAAAATTTACATAGATAAACGGCCATTCATAAATATTGCCCAGAGAGCGTGAAACTAGCACAGCAAAATGTAAAACATTCAAACTTGTGCGCTGGCGAAGATGACACGAGCATCTAGCTAAACTGCGGGAGCGTTAACGTTTATCAAAATCACGGATAGACTATCAGTATTAGAGCGAAATAGCGCAAGCTGCCAAGTTCAGTGAGAAAGCAGGCCCTTTTTTGTTTCTACACAATTTACATACAATTACACAAATTAAAGCATTACGTTCGGCTGAGGCGCGCAGTTAATGCAGTTTGCATCTTTTCCCGATCATCCCTTTCAGACCGATATCCAGAGCGATCCTAATGCAGTAGACGGGCACGGCAGGCCCAACCAAAGGTAAAGAGTGGAACCTGGTGGAAGATGTACTATGGCATACACTGATAATCTGATCAACGCCGTCCCCGTTCCGCTGTACGTACGCATACTGTTGCTGCTGCTGCTGCGATTGGATCTTCCGGAAAGGGCTGGCCACTATTCGCTCACGAATGATTGCAATTTCCGCCTGTTAAAGGAGCTGTGGGTACGTTTTTTGTGATCAATGCGCGGTGTACCTGTGCTGTTCTTGCCCGGTGAAACAATACTCAGCTCTCAAGCCCTAATCGGATCGCCGGAAACGATCACGCCACGAACGATCGTAAGTGTGGCCACGCATCGGATACATCATATTTTGTGAAGTGATAATTGATTGCATAAGTAGTTGCAGCGTGAGTGCGTTAGTACGTGCAAGCAGTGTGTGTGAGTGTGCGTGTGTGTGGACCTATGGGTCAACTATCTCCTTGATCGAACCGGTGCGTTCGCGTTCATGCGAAGATCTGGATCGGTTGTCTGATGCTCTGGGTAGTGAATTTAATTAAATGCACCTACCTGATGCGTAGCGTGTGAGTGTGTTCGTCAGTGTGTAATAGTGCTTTTGCTTAGCGTAATCAGTGCATCGGAGACAACAGTGTATACCTGCGCATCCTCCGATCGCTATCGGAGGATAAACGCGATCAGCCTTAGTACCTTAGGAAAGAAGATAACCGACAGGTAGATCGCAGTGGCTCTCGCTTCAGCTGGCGTAAGGTGAGAAGCTTTACCTCTCCGGTTCGCTTCGAGCCGTAACCGAGTAACTGAAACGAGCGAATCTGAACGTAAAACCAGTACCTCGGGGCAAATGTGAATGAATGCGCAAAGCCGGGAGAAGGAGTAGCATGGAATTCTAGTCCCAGCGGAGTGGTTGATCCCGCACGGTAGACCTCCGCCACGTTTATTCCATCGTCGGAGCAGGTGGAGTGATGTGGTGCTGATCAGTCTGACGGTTAGAAGGAGAGAAAGCTTACGCTACCGTGCGTGTGTGTGTGATTTTTTGTTTGATCCTAAGCATCGAGATTTCCATTTTTCGTTTTTACCGTGCGTAGTCGCTTGAGTACTGCGCTGCATTGCCCGTGGAATCCCGTGGAAAACGTGTCGCAATCGGGCACAGTGTTGTGCAAAAGTGTAACGAAAAGCCGCGACTACAGTGAAACCCCTTTTTGCTTGCTTGCAAGCCTTAATGAACATCGTCGTTTGGTGCGTAGCGCTGCAGTGCAGGGAGAGTAAAACCCGTTTAGCTGTGTGCGCTGTTCGGCGGGCTAGGTAGCCCAGGCCCAATGCCCAGACATGACACCGAAGGAGTGGTTCGCTTTGCTCCTGTTCTACGCGGCGTACCTCTTCATGGGCGCCAGCGTGTTCTATCATGTCGAAAACGACCTGGAGACGGAGCGTCGGGCCGAAGAGTTGGCCGAGCGGATCGAAATTAATGGTAAGTGTGCGTCATGGGAGAAGCGGCAAGCGAAAACCGAGAAAAGGAAATGGAAGGATGGATGGCCAATTGTATGTGCATATATATTTCGTTCAGCATCGGTTTATCGAATTGTTAATATTGCATACGTGTGAAGTTGACTTTTTTTTGTTGTCTTTTATGAGAAGCTAGTTCGTGCTCATTTTAATTCTGAATTCGTAAGGAGTTCATTGCTATCAATTTGAAGTTCGAATTTTGCTCCTTGGTAGAACAAAAAGCATCTGTTGGCTACCATGATCATTGTTTTCCCTATCGTGTAGTGTCCCAATGATTATTTCGGTCTGTTTATTTATTTTAATTGTTAATATTTTAAATAAAAAAGCTTGGGGTTTCATGTTCTCATCTCAGCGAATAATTAACAATTGTAAACTCTTTAAAAGCTTATTAATGTGATACACTTACTTACGACCATTTGTATTATAATTTTGATGCTAGAAATTCGTGCTCAATAGTATGTTCAGGCCGGTTTGGTGGTGCAGTGGTCCACTCATGCGTCTTAACAACATGCCCGTCATGGGTTCAAACCCCGAATATACCGTGCCTCCATATGTGGAACTGACTATCCTGCTATACAAAAAGTCACTGAAAACCAAGCCCTTTAGTAGTGGGTACAGGAGGCAGGCCTTGACCGGCAGCGGTTGTTGAGCCAAAGAAGAAGAAGAAGTATGTTCACATCCTACGCCATTCAGGCACTACACTTTTCAGTAAAATGGATCTGACAGATGTTTACCGGCTATAGATGATTTTCTTGTAAATAGTCATCTCATATCAAATATCAGTATCAAGAGATCACTCCAACACTTCGACAAAAAGTCGCCATTTTATGAGGACTAGGCAGTGTTGCTCGTCTTTATACCACCGTTTTATCGGTTCGCTATCAAAAGTCAGGTAAAGGGCGCTACGCTAGTTTGATGCGCCCAGCCAATATATGTCAGGTATATGCATAGAAGATCAGTGCAGTATAACACCATGATAAGTACCTATAGGTACCTTCAATGCGAACTATTCAATAATCTATCTAATCAATCAGAAACCTGTAACATCGCATGAACAAAATCGTGCATTATTGTGTTCTTAGTCGCTGGATCTAAGCTGTCTAGTGAAGAAAGGACACGGCTCTAGCACGTCACCTAACAATTGCCCGTAAAATCCTTCATACATTTTTTTTTCTCGCTTCTCTGTATCGCTGATCGCACCACTAATTCGCTTACCCACCAGGGAAACAGCACGTTCGCTGTGATTGTGGCCTCTATCGCGCGATCATGCAAATTCAATCGTACCCGTCGCACCGTAACCGAACCTATTCATCACGCTTCGGGTCAGCAGAGGGGCGGTGCGCGCGGTGACCAATTTCCTGTTGCTCATAAATCATCAAATTGCCAGGGAGACAACACTCCTCCCCCCTCTGGCGGCATCGACATGTTTATTCGAGAGTACAATTTAAATTTTAATGAGCCTGTAAAAAAACTCGCTTCTGCGCTGACGGTTTAAAGTGCGCCAGTGCCGCCGACCAGTGAATGAAATCGATCTCCGGCTCGGTAAGGTGTAGCGCGTATCGGTTTACACTAAGCGCCACGCTCCAGTGCTGGAGCTGGAGATGGGATGCATCGCGTACATGCTGGTTGCAAGACGGTTCAGTCTAGTGCAAAATATCGCGGCCCATGCCTGCCCGGTTCGGCGCGCGGGTCTGTGGTTTGTTGTTATTGTTTTCCTTGACGACCGCTTGCAAACCCCTTATCAGCCGGCAGGCTGGCAGGGGGGGGGGAGGATACGGAGTTGGATGGGCCAGCTGCTTCACATGCACGTGTTCTGCCCGATGCCACTGACTGAGGACACACTTGAGGTTGGATGCGCGGCTCGCGATGTGTGCTTTTTACGATCCAGCTACAACTCTCACGGGCGTGTGTGGTTCTGTGCATTGGAAACTATTACATTTAATGACAAAATCGTGTTAAACTTTGTTGGTAAATACCGTTCCCGTTTATCGGACAAATGAAAAACAAAAGGGCAATGCTGAGAGGTGACTAGTGGATGGGCTGTGATAACAAATATACCTTGGAAGGGATCCGCAATTGATTGTATATTACTTGGGTGCTGACACTCTTACGTCCACGGTAAAAAGTTCTGAGCATGGACAGGAAATGTAAAATAGAGTTTTATTTACACAGCAATAAGTACGTTGTAGTCTTTGCAAATATGTACACTATCATCACACGATCATTTGCTATAAATAATTCACTCATTTCACTCATATTTGTAGGATGATTGAAGAGCATCCAATTCTACTAGATCAATTTGCGCTAAACCTATTCTCATCTATTCACAAACAATCCCAATTCCGATACGAATCCAATGCCACCACCACAGCAACATTGTATGCCTTCGATCATGCTGCCCGATGCTGCGGATACTCCAGCGGATCAGCTCATTATCGGACCGTTACAATCGGCTTCCAGCACACGATCCGCGTTGACAGAAATGAAGTGATTTCAATTAAATCTTTTGCCCTCCCCAAGCTCAACTCGACAAGCAAGCTCACTCACTCGCCAGTGTCAAGTGCAATCGAATGACACTCTAGTGCTCGTACCGGGCTCGTTCCCATTACCCAGCTGCACACGATGGCTTAATTTGAATATTACAATGCCCGGTTTGTAGTCGTTGTCAGGCGTACGCGTGGCAATTGCGCTACACATTTTGCACCCACGGTGTTGTAATGAGGAAAATATGAGTACGTATATCACGCCAACTTCCCGGTCGCCCCAAACGGCCCAGACTGTTGGAGCGAACGGGCAAGGCGCCGTTAACGGCAGGGTAATGGGCAGCCGCAGCTGTAAGGGTGAAATAACTAGCGGCACTTAATTAATGACTGGTTTGGCGCGTGCCCATCGCCACTAATCTGCACGTTACGTTGCGATTGTAAAGCTCGATTTGAGTCAATAAATCAGTGCGGAATGCGGTATATGACAGCTGGGTGAATACGTTTATGGTTAAGTAGCCCTAGCCGCTGGCAACACGTTGAATGACTATTTTAGATAGCGCTCATTGCGCGCTCCGATGATTGAATGCGCACAATATCTTGTTTCTAAGTACAATTGCAATAACAAAAAATAATCAAATTGAAATGAAGGTTGAAGTTTTGGTGCCGCCAATCTCGTGTTCATCGTGATCTAGAGATCCATCTGGAATCGATAATTGGAAATTAAATATAAAGATCAATTCGCACGGTCGGGTGAATCTTCACAGTAGTCGCGCCAGTCGATGGCACCACAGCGACGGCGTACAACAATGTACGACCTAAGGACTAAGGAAAAGCGGAAGCCAGAAAAAAGGGGGAAACAGTTGAGATAGTTGAACAGCGTGTGGCTTGCGATCAGCTCTAGCTGGGTGTCCATGGTACATGTGAACAAATCATTAAACACCAAACTAGGCTATCATTTTCGTGATCCAATTAGCACTCGCTTCCTTGTCCACAATAGTTGGTTGATAGACATTCATCTGCCAGATCGCATTTTTTAATGGAACATCGATATTTGGCGACCACACCGTCAGTTTCTATTTGCGTAGCCATGATGTGGACTTTGAGTGTTAGATTGCCATGCGAGAAATGAACGGACAAGAAGCTGGCGATAAATTCATTCGCCAGATTAGTCATCCTGGTGGAAAGCTGTTGAGCAAACAACAATTTAAATATTCAAATATCAAACATTGAGCTGTGAGCGTAAAATTTTGGAGAAAGTTGAGCGTCTCTCTTGGTCTGTTCTTCTCTTATTGATGAAATAACATGAATTTTATGGGTATGCGGTTCGTAAAAATGTTCCGGGGAAACGAATGAAAACGTATTTCCAATGAGAATGACATCATTTGATTGGATGCAATAGTTTCTGCTACGCTCATAGCAATACTTCTTAGCTTACTTTTGTACTACAGGAAAGAAACCATCGTAAGAATAGTGTCAAATATTACACTGCGCGATGACAGTCTTATAACACTTGTGTTCGAGCAAATGCCATACAATCCACACACCATGGTACAGGTGCTAATGGAACGTATTAGTCTCGCAACAATGAAGAATAAACGGGCTGAAACGAGTTCAAACAATCCTTCAAAACGTCATAACGAGCTCTTCTCTTTTTGCGTTCCTATTCTCTCCCCCCCCCCCACCACAGAAATGCTCGTTCGCTACCTGTCACCGGAAGATATGGAACTGCAGCGCAAACTGATCGGTCGGCTGGACGAATACTGCGGCAGCAGGGTGACCAACTATACCGAGGACGAGTATGAACCACCGTACGTGTGGGATTTTTATCATTCCTTTTACTTCGCCTTTATCATTTGCTCTACCGTCGGTAAGTAGCGAGCAAATCGGCAAATACGGCCTATTTTTGTTGTATTGATACTCCTAACATCACGATCCTGTTACTACTTCAGGTTACGGTAACATCTCGCCGCACAACACGTTCGGGCGCATCTTTTTAATATTTTACGCGCTGATCGGTCTCCCGGTGAATGGATTCTTCTTTGCGTACGTCGGCGAGTTCTGGGCCCGCGGGGTAAGAAGACAGTTTAACCAATAATAGCTAAACCAGCAACAAACAGCTAACCCTTCCTAATGAACACACACGCATCTCGTTCTCGGGCAGTTTGTGCGGCTGTACCGGCGCTACAAGGCGTATAAATTATCCGCCAACGCCGGGTACGCACCGCGGCGCATCAGCTTCATCGGGCAGATCGTGCTGTACCTGATACCGGGCGTGATCGTGTTCATCTTTGCGCCGGCGTGCGTCTTCACGTACTTTGAGCAGTGGCCGTACGACGTGTCGGTGTACTACTCGTTCGTCACGCTGACGACGATCGGATTTGGCGACTATGCCGCCTCGTTCCAGCCGTCCCAGCAGCACGAGTTCGGTTCGCTGTTCACCGTGTACAAGATATTCATCATCTTTTGGTTCTTCGCTGGCATCGGGTACATCTTTATGATACTGGGCTTTATTGCCAAGTGAGTAGTGCGACAATCGGAGCAACTGGAAGGCAGTGGTGGAACATACATGAATCATCTTGAACTCTTTCAGAGGCATATCGCACAAAAAGATTCAACAGCTGGAGAAGCTGGTCGCTTCCAACCTGAAGGAAACGCAGCACCGTGTGTGGAACGGAGTTACCAAAGACATTAGTTACCTGCGTAGGATTCTCAACGAAGTGTACATGCTAAAGTTTAAGGTAAGTTACTACAGCTTCCACAGCACACTCGTGGCAGCTGCTTTATTTTGCAAGAAACACGTTGCCTTGTCGTCTGGCGAAGCGTGCTGTTTGCTCGGCTTGGCCACATTAACTTAGCGTACTGCTGGTAATGGGTGAAATACAGTTCAAACAAACATTTTCTTCCAATGCATCTACTCGCCCTCCCAGTGGACGGAACAAGCTCGGTAAGGGCGCTCAAATTCCTGCCCCCCCCCCCCCTTCCCACACATACAGTAAACATAAAGTCCCCTCCCAACGCTCCCCATTGAAGCGACGGTTTTGGCATTGCAATTCATTAGTGTCCTATTTGCAGCCCGTGTACGAGGAACCTTCGGACCGGTGGTTAAGCCTGTCGAAAAGCAGATCAAGCTCGTGCCCGGAGCTGTCGATGTACCGGCCGCCGGAGCAGCCCACCATTCGGCGCAAGCGCGCCAACTCGGAAAGTGCTCTCGTGTTTGCAGCGACAAAGCCGGTGGACGGTGGATTGCTGGTGCGCCGTCTCTCCGACACCGACCTGAACCGCATCAATCGGGAGAAAACGTTCGGCGTGCAGGCACTGGTACAGCCGGCCGAGCTGCTGGCGCGCGTCGTGACGGCGCTGGGCAACATTACCGCCAACCAGGACGACAATCAGAGCTTCCTCGAGCGAGCCTCGCTGAACGCGGGCGTCAACTGCTTCTCCGACTCGCAGATACTGGCCAGCGAGCGCACCTGGTCCGGCTGGTCGATGAGCGGGTCGGACAAGAGCGCCTACCTGACGGCACCGCCGATGCGGCCGCGGGCTGCATCGGACATTGGCGTTCCGCCGCATCTCAGCTCACAGGTAATGATGGTGGACGGGTTTTGTTTCTCTAACGTAAACAACTGACCTCTTGTTTCTCTCGCGTCTCTCATCCAACCACCTGCAACAGGATGCGAACGAGTGGACGTGGAGCGGCGGAGACAACAGCCAGATACAGGAGATCCTGCAGGTACGCCAGAAGGTAAAGCAGAAGGACAATCTGCTGCGGGCCGCCCTCTCCAACAACGTCAACTTTGACTCGAGCCTCACCATCAACATGCCACCGACGGGCCGAGAAAGCAAAGCGTCGGCCGTCAACCGCAGCGTGCTGCAGCGATTGAACCCGTTCCGCAAGCGCTCCAAGCAGCTCGCCCCGGCGGACATCGAAACGGCCCCCGGCCTCGAGTCGTACCTTGCCGCCACTGGCAAGGGGCGCAGCTCGATGTTTAACCTGCCCACCTCGTCCTACCTGAGCGCGACGTCGCGCGGGCGCGGCAGCATCCTCTCGATGCCGCCGCAGGACGAGCATCTTCTCGAAACGACCACCATCGGCGATTTGTTGCGCGCGCTCGAGCTAATGCACACCGACACGGTGACGGCCGGTGCGGGCCAGCACCGGGGAAGCGTCGGGACGAACGAGCAGCAGGCGACACTGCACCGGGCGGGCCGCCACCAGTCGCAACCGTTCGCCGGCGGGCCGAGCAATCTGCCGTCGCTGCTGACCCTGTTCACGCCGCCGATCGAGGCGGGCGGGTCGCGCCGTGGCTCGCTGAAGCCGCCGCTCGGTCGCACCGGCAGTGCCGATTCGGCCCCCTCTGTCCTCCGGCGACCCTCGTTCCGTCCAACGAATCCACCCTCGTACTCGGCCACGGTGTCCGGGTCGCCGGCCGGTGGCGGTAGCCCAACGCTCGGCATTATCGGGCCGTCGCCCACACCGATCCGGCGCCGGTTCAGCGTCCGCCCCTCGAACCTGGCCTACCCACCGGGGCACTGTCCGCGGCCGCCAGCCGGGCCGACCGGTGGGCCCGAGCTGCCCGGCTCGCCGCACATCAGCTCGTCGTCCCAGTCGCTGCACAATCTGCCGACGACGACGCTCCAGCGCCGGCTGTCGTCCCGTCCGAGCCCGCTCGCTACCCACCAATCGTCCCATCTGACCGTACCGTCGGCCGGAGGCACGGCTGGCGTCGCACCGGGCGGACCCCAGGGCCAGTTCCGCTGGCGGCCGAATCTGATGCGCTCGGACTCGGACCAATCGACGGCGGTCAGTGGGCTGGTCGTGCCAAACAGTGGCCGCAACCGGCACAGCAGCCTGTCCAATCTGTTCGACGAGAAGCGTTAGGCTAGGGCACAACCGCGGGTAGAATTAGTAGCAACAAAAACACCAGTGTGGAAGGCGTACCATCACCACCAACATCACCACGACCACCACCAACGCAGCAACGTATCAGTATTGTAACGCTGTCCCGGTGGGCCAACTGGGGACGTTGCCAGCTGGGACAGCGCGTAGAGATGTATGAAATTATTTATGCCAGAGCAGCAAGGGGGAAGACAACTATCTGATGCCATTCCAACCAGTCATTATGCGGTAGTGTGGAAGTTATTGCAGTAGCTTGTAGGTTTACACAGTGGCCCACGGAGCCCTACGGCATGCGGACCAGTGGAAGATTGTGGAGCGATCGTGATCGTCAAACAGTACACAGTGACAGTTTTGTGACCGGGAAAACGGAACAAAAAACAGAGCTAGCCGAGCGAAAATAAAGCAGCCAAGTGGCCGAGTTGCTTACCGGCCACTGTCTACCGTCCCTTTAAACCGATGTGACGCCATTTGTGTTTTCTTCTACTTCTCTTCTCTCCTAGCAATAGATTCTCACCGTTCGGTTGTTATTTCCGTTTGATTGGACAATTGAGTGGAGCAGCGAGCACCAGGCGAGCGACAGGGGCAGCTTTTGTGCATTCTAATTGATTCTGTGCATTTGGCACGGCGCCCACCTTCGGTGGGAAGGTGTTGAGCGAGCGCCAGAAGGGATTTTTTGCTTTCGTTTTCCATGGTTGTATTTTTATCGCAACCATTCAAATGTCCCGCCCCTTACCTTCCCTCCGGTTCTGGTGCAAAAATGGGAAAATCATTCAACCGAGCAGCAGCGGGCGAGCATTGTGCATGCTGCCGGTGCTGATGTGTCTGGCGATGGAGAGCTGAAGCGTCATTGATGGGCTTTGTGCTTTTTTGAAATAGCCGTCAGAGCTGGAGCTTTGTTGCCATGTTCTGCTGGCAGACAGACGAGGGAGCATTTTTTCCACACAAGACTCCTCCGCATCCCACACACACACAACTCCTCGTGTCCGTACAGTGATCGAAAACATTCATTTGTTCGGAAAGATACAAACGCTCGATGATGGTGTGAAGGATCGATTTAGAGCCTCACAGGACAGTGCGTTCCGGCAAAATTGTGCGAGCCCGATTTGCACTTGTTGTCTATTTTTGCACCGCGCCTGCAAAGTGTTCCCGAGAATGGGTCCTTTTTCAGATTATTTACACCTCTCGTAGTGGAGGAAAAGATGTGAGCTTTTTGCTAATGCCCAAAATACAGCACCACCAGGCTGGCAAGCAATGTTGCCGATGTTTGCCCCATAAAAATCCATGATTCACTGGCCCAGTGTAATAGTTCGCACTGTGGAGCCAGATTCGAGGAACAGTGCTAGAGCATTGGTTACACCGAAACGGGCCGGCTTTGGGCGTGGGACCAAGGGTGGCGCTGCACAACAAGGACACGCAGACAACCGGCGAGCGGTTCGCCCAGGTGGGGAGACGAAGCGCCAAACAAAAACGTAAAATTCGTAGTATCCGCCTAGCGTTACGGTGTGCGGTGGGCGACGGCACCAACACACCGACAGCTTCACCGTACTTGGTGGAGCAATTTTTACACGTCCAGGTTTCATCACTACACGCAAAAGGTACAATTTTCCGAAGTAGCCGGTGCGGTCTGGTGCCAGTGGGGAGGTTGAGCGTCGCGTGGCTTAGGGCCGACGCGTTCCCTATTTGCATCGCTCGCTTTGCGCTGCCGTGCTCTCCAGGTGGCACTGGTGGCAACAACGCTCAGCGAAATCAGTTACACGAAACCGTCACACAAACAAGGCAACCATCGGTGCGTGACGAAGGATACGCACTGCCGTCTAACGCGCGTTGTTTGTTACAGCATCTGACCCACATCCTCCCGCAGTCAACCCCGTTGGTAACAACCGGAGAGCGTAGCAGTGCGTAGTGCAAGCAAGACCCCACCACATCTGCCCCACTTACACCGATTCACACACACAGACAAACACGCACACAGCCACAGAAACTTAATAGCAACCAAATGGAGACGCATGGTGCTGAGAGTAGTAGCGATTAGTATTAGTAAACCGTGAAATGAAGCGAGAGAGAGAGAGAAAGAGCAATTTTATAAAGAGCACGAGAAAGCGCGCGAGAGAGCGCAGGGGAGAAAGAAACATTGGAAACTGTTTACTGCGTTCACGGTACAGTTTGAATGTGTTTGTGTGTGTGGAGTTGGCACAAGAATGCTTTCCTTTTTTGGTTTCACGTGTGTGCGTGTGCATGGTTTTGTAGTAAACTTGTGTATTATCGAGAGAAATGTAATAAGTCGTCCAGTGAGCGACACTTGCCTGTTGTTGTATGGGTAAGCAGGACCGTTTTGTATTGTTTCCCGCTATTTGTGGGAAAACGGCAGTGCTGAGCGGGGGTTGGAATTTTTGCGACTCTCCTGGGCGCCAGTCAACGGCACAGCAAAGTACACTCCGATCCTTCCCTCCGGACAGCACGTCACCATCACCGCGTCGGTGCTCGGAGTAAGGCAAGACGATCTATCAAACTCCATCGGTTTCGTCTGCCTGCAAGAAACGGACGGAAACAGTTCCGGTGTTTGTGGGTTAGTCGTCCTGTGCGGTGGTGTGCGTTGCCGCGGACAAGCCTGCCGCTTTCTCCTGCGTGCGAGAGAAGGGTGGCAGATTCCTGTTTCAGTTTGTGCTGCGGTTTGTGGCAGGATGTAAACGCTCTCAATCGAGTGCTCTCTCTCTCTTTCTCAATTTCACGACTCTGGATCACATGAACACACACACACACACACCTGAGAGGCAGCGCAAGGATACCGTTTGCAAAACACACGGATCCTGTTGCTTCTCGGCGGTACGCGGTGGTCGTTTCGCTGCGCTGGTGTGTGTGTGTCCCAGTGCCGAACCCTGCATGGGTGCGAACGCGCGCCCGGTTCCCCGTCTTCTGCCCCCTCTCTCTCTCTCTTCCCGTTCGGTCCGTCGGTAGGAACTGAGCGAACCGACTGGCTTGCCTGGCGTAACGCGACCGCACCGCACGGGAGCAGTGCACGGGTTCCGCTGGCAAGTGGATGTGCGTTTCGGGCCAGTAGTGTAGGCGCTGCCGTACGGGTGCTAGCAATGCAGTGCAGTGTGTAGTGTCCTGTTTTTAGTCTCCACCAATGGTTCCGCCATTTCCAGCCCAGAGCAGTTCGGTTTACTTGCTAAACGGAAGAAGAAGTGTTTTTTTTTCTGCTCCTTCTTTGTGTTGTCCGGTGTTCGGTTCTAGCGTACCTTCGCCAGGTTTTGCCGCAATACGTACCGCTTCTTTCTCCTTCCTCCCTCGGCAGAGGGGCATGTAAGCTTGCTTCCGTACCCGTATCGCTTCCGCTGGTTTTCACGCGAGAAACGTCAAATCCCAAGGTGTCTGTGGATAAGTGGCTGACCATCCTTGACACCGGAACTTTTGCGGTCCCCAAACCGGATGTAGCGAGTGGCGATAGAATGGGCGAATAAGTTCCGACGGCTGTCACAGGATGGTACTTGGTTCGCAGGACCGAGGAGTGCTACTTGCCACCGAGGCACGGCAAGCACTGCCAGTAAGCTTGGCATTCGCAACAATCTTGCTTTACGAACGAAAATGCCCAGCGTCTATTACTGGTAGGACGAAAAAGTGCATCGAAAAGGTGAAAAATTCAGGCACGGTGTGAAACTGTACTCATACTGCCTCTCCCGCACGTTGTGGCTGTGAAAAGCGACGGTACTCCTTGTGTATTAGCAACTCCCGGGAAGGTGTGATGCGGGAAGTGGAGCTATAAGTACAACGACAAAGAAAGGTGGCACGATTGTTACACACTTTTATCGCAACAGTGTATCAGTGACACAGGGTTGGCACACTGTATGGCCGTCAGTTTGCATAAGAGCATCGGAGCATCGCTACTTATCAGTAACACAAATTTGACATTTGAGAAAATTCGGGGTGATGCTGTGCGTCAGGGAGGTGTGTACCGGAGAGCTAGAGTACGAGACAAAAAGAGAGAGATAGAGAGAGAGAATAAGAAAAAGTGAGAGAAATTGCTGCTAGACATTGCCAATTAATTTCCCACAGCCATGGCTACGACCAATTTCTTATCGTGAAGAATAGAAAAGTGTGAACTTTAGAAAGGCGGAAACGGAACCGGCTCCATTGGTCCACAGATCGGATCTTGTTAAAGTATCGGTATTATCACACTCTTATTCTGACGAGGAGTAAGTGTACTTTAACGATGGAATGATAATTTCGAAATAAATTAAACCTTTCGTTTGATTGGTGCTGTAGGTTTCTTAACAATTCTTCCGGCAGATCACGAAAACCCCCGTTAGCAATATTTTGGCTCAGTGCTGCGAATGTGTGTTACAGCATGTATCAAAGTAAAGTGAGAGAAAGAGAGAGCGTGAGCAAGACAAACCATACCGGTCTACATGTGCGCCTGGGCGAGTGTTTGTGTGTGTGCCTCTGAAGGATCCGTACGCCGTTACGATGAAGCGAAGAAAATGTAGTAACACTAAGAAACGAAGCACCGAGAGCCAAAACTAGGTCAACACAGAGAGTAAAGAGCAAAAGAGGGAGAGAGAGAGAGAGAGAGAAAGGGACTAGACGCAATACTGAGACCTGTGTCCTGTGTGTACTACGGGGAACTTTTTTCGGACACAACATAGAGCGCGCGAATCTTGCAGGACGTGCTCGGTGCTGCCATGCACACGCATCGAAGTAGCCGGCAGCGAAAAGTCAGCGCTCCAGTGCAAAACGCGCCTAGCTTATCCGTGTATCCTCCGTGGGTTGGTGCAGCTTTCTGATCCTTGAAGTGCACTCGGTTGCTGGTGACAGACACGGAGGAAATATAAATAAATTATCCTCAACCCTGCAAAACAAACCCTTCTCGTCCGTGTGTGTGTGTGTGTGAATGTTGTCCCACCAGAAATGTTGGCTTGTGTGTAATCGGCTGTGCATCATTCCGTTGCTGTTTGGTGTAGCGGTGAGCCCCTGCAAGAGTTAACGGGCACCAGAAGCAGCAGTTTCAGTGTGTGTGTGTGTGTATGTCACACGTTCGGGCAAAGTGGAGGCTGTGTAAACACAATTAGTAGTGCACACCCACCCTCACGCGCCCGGCCCGGAGCGCTCACTAATCCAGCAGCACCGGAAACCCGACCGGTCCACCGGTATGGCTGCCGCCGTACAGGGAAGCCCGCGGACGGGCGACGAATCGTCGGAAAGTGAGAATGAAACCGAACCGGCCAAAATATTCCACCGGAAATTGTCTACCAAGAAGGACGTCAAGTCAGCGGTAGGTATCGTGGGGAAGGAAGGAACTGAAAGGTCTCGGGGCGGGCGGGTGGCGCGTTGCATTTCAGCTGGTATAATGGCGCTTCACAGCCGTGCAAAATTCGATTGCTGCCGGCGGCGGCGGCGGCGGCTTGCTGTGAGCGTGATAAGCGAATGAAAAACACACCACTTCAGGCGCTTGGAAGGGGAAGGGAGTGAGGATGATTAAATTTCCTTCGTTTCCGGTGCCGAAGAATGCATCGGCGCCGTGGCTGTGCCAGCCGCCGAGGCCGGTGGCTCGTTTGCAGCTTCGTTAAACTGCCGCAGAACGGAGGTGCCCTCAAGCGTGGTGCCGTTTTGGTGCCGCAGCTGGTACAGCGTAAAGGCACTTAAGTTGCATAATAACGTTGACATTCTGCATCAATTATGCCACAATCGACTTGAGTGTGTGTGTTTAAAATAACCCGAACCGGGTGAACTGGTGCGCCGTCAGGGCAGGGAAGTTGTTCTTTGCGGAAGTGTGGAAGTTGAGGTAATGAAGTTTATCTATTTTGGTGCATTCTACCGTATAGATGCGGCTATTGTTGGCAGTGACTTTATTTACACCGCTTGGTAGAGGAGTTGAAGTGTAAATTTAGTGAAGAATTGTTCATTGAATAATTCAATCTATCTGACTGGGAGAGTCCTTCCAGGATCCTGGATAGCAAGAGAGTAAAAATCGGCTATGGAAAGCTTGGGTAGTAGTGTACTGACACCAGCACAGAAAGGATGTTGGTTGATTAACATTGGTTTGGTTATAATCTTGTTAGTCGGGATAAAACTCGACCATTGACTGAAACATAACAACGGAGCTACTTCAAGCATCAATCTTATTTGTATGAAAAAGACTATGGATATGAGAATATTGGATATGGAAAGTTAAGAGGAACTGTAAGGAACTTGTTGTGAAAAATGTGCGGCATTTGAACATACTTGATTGCTAGGCGAGATGTATAGCTCGCAGGGGACTCGCAGTACAGTCAGCAAGTTGTACGACAGCAAGTTCTTTGACTAGGGCTCAAATTTTGAACGAAGCCGAGCCCTCATTCACAGCCCACTTGGACTATTTTGCTATGGATGAGCTAATTATTCACAGAATGCCAAGCCCTTTTCAAGCTGAAACAGGCCAATGATGATTACGTTTTGTAACGTAATATAGGAAGAATTAACAAGAGATACACATAGAGAGTTCTGTAAGCGGCAGTATAGGAGATATCATTATGAAGGGCGCTGGAATGGACACAAAACACAAAGCGATTGATGCTTGTATCACGTGTTGGCTGTTGAAATACATCAACCACACCTCTAAAAGCTTCGTTGTGCGACTGTAGTTTTGAGGGATGCAAGATAAATGAGCGCATACAAACGCTGTACTATGGTGTACCGGAAGGATTTCCTGACCATTCGGCCTTCTAACGAAGCGATCCGTAAAAGTGTTACCTTGTAGGTGCTACACCATTGGTGTTCGTCATCAATTACCCGAGAGGTTAGCATACACATCCACACGGCACACAGACCGAGCGCGAAGATGGATGGTCATGATGATGATGTTTCGCACGACTGCAGGACGCCAGCCGTCGCCTTGATTGACCTGATTTCGTGCAGCTATGTGACGCCAGGCCACCGCTCTGACCTCATTTGCGATGGCGATGCGTCGTTTTACAGCCATCGTCTGCACCCACCGTACGGTGTAAGGACGGCACGGTTTCCCAGCAACCCACTGTGCTGAAGCGTTTCCCTGTATGTAACCAAGGTGGAGTCCCACCCGGAAGTGACGATGACGATGACGTGTGCACAAGAAGCGAACGCGTTTGGCGCTGACAGCAAAAGCTGACTGACGGGAGAATGAAATCGAGGAAGGTTGAGGGCTTTTTTTTTAATTTTGTTTTGAACGCTGCTCTAGGTTTGATCCAACCCCCTAGGCCTCGGACTGGTGCGTTATTCGAGGGGGTGAAATGTAGCAGAAAATGTTGATTGTTGGAAGGAGGTTTGCCCATTCAGTTTGCCCAGCATTTGATAGCGTTGACACACAATGGACGGATGGATGCTGGCGTGAACACAAATTTCACTCCCTTACGCTTTGACGTCCCGTTTCCAAGGCCCACCACCGAGCGTGTCCGGGGCTGCAACCATAGTGAAGAGCGAAACAGTGCCCAGTGGGTTTCGCATTGCTGAACGGGACAGGGTACGATCCGGCGTGTGCGGGACTGCTAGGGAGAATAGTATAAAATGGAACAACCTGTCCAGAACAATCGAGGAGATACACGACTGCCAATGTAGCACAGATATGGGCCGCTTGTTCCGGGACATTGGTTCTGCATTGTTTGGAACGTGGAAAGGATGCCGTAAATGGGGACCCTGTGCGTACAGTGAATTTCAACCCTGATGTCAGAGCTTCCGGGAACGAAGCGATATTTTGGCTCTGGAGATATGCAGAAGCTGTCAGCGACAGTGACACCCAGTGGCTGGCCTGACATCGGGGAAAACTATTGCTGCTATCCACCAGCAGCGATATTGTGCTTAAAAATGACATGCAAAAAGGGGAGTTAAAAATTTCGCAAACTATTTTTCGTAAAGAGTCGATGTGCCGACAACGACATCGCACAAACTCCTCATGATTCTGGTTTACATCTTACACGGTTTAATAATTAAAAAAAGAAACTCACAAACCATTTGTATGGCTCACATTCATCTCTTTACAGACCGCCGTCAAGGAAGGTTACCTGATGAAGCAGACCTGGTCCTTTCAGCGCTGGCGTCGAAGGTACTTTCGACTGAAAGGACACAAGCTGTACTACGCCAAGGACAGCAAGGTACGTATTACGGCCATTACTCGCACCTCACACACTCTCACCTACACATCCCAGTTCCGTCGGTTCCGCAGTGTTGTGGTTAGACCGTTCCGAAGGTTTCTCCACCATGACCCTGACCAATTTTCCGCTCCTTAATGGTTAAAGTCGGAGCGGGCAAGGGAACGATCACAGACAAGGTGTACACACGCAAGGTGCCCCTTCACGAATCTAATCTGTCGCATTGACGACGGTCACGTCGAGTCGAGTGGCGGAAAAAGGCGACTCCGCCTCAGCGGCAAGAGGATGTGGCGGTCCGGTGCCGATCTGCTTGATTGACGGCGGGCAACATGTTGCATGTTAACGTTCACGTTTCGCTTGCCTAAACCGGTGTTTGCGAGACTCTTTTCGGTGCGAGGTCCTCCACCGCAGGCGGAGGTAGCGGAATTTCGATATTCATTCCCGTTCGTCCTTGGGCAGGACCGCGGGAACCTGTTGGGATGGTTGGGGAAGGTAGGAATTAATCTAAAATGCTTTCGCTAAGCGAGCAACTGGCAATCGGCACACTAGGGAAAAACAAAACACAACACCAAATCAAACGGATGAAACGCGCTACAATATTCTTCGCTTAAGCTCAGTAGCGGGCCGTTTTCGCCCAGACCAACGTACCGCTGCACGGTACGGATGGGGGCTCTAGCAACGCTCCAGATATTAACCTATCGATAAGGGTCTGCCAGCAAGGGGTGCGGCATTAGCATTCGACCCGATATCGACAAACCACCGCGGTAGCATACGGCGAGCACAGCACAAGCATCAGCGCCACTGCTGCAGAGCGTCCGTTCGCTTCGCTCGGTTTCAGCGTTCAGACCCGCCGCGCGGAAACGTTAAAGTGGTTTGTGTCGGCAATAAATGGCACGCAATGCGGAACACGAGCCGAGCAGTCGGTCGGTGTAGCAAAACAATGGCCATAGTTTTAGTACCCCTTAGCGGACTCGAAAATCGTTTCCTCGCTGTGGCTGGCTACCGTACTACCGGATGGGTGGGAGTCGCATCCGTCCAGCAAGGTCCCCGTACGTCCCCGTAAAAGTGCCTTGTGCACTGAGTTATGGTCCGGCTACGATACCGACTCCGTTTGCTTGGTACGGTGTGTGTTCCGTTTGCCGAGCAGTTTGCAGCCGGAACAATTGCACACTGGTCGCACAGGAGGGGTGCGAGTAATGAACATTCGCGTAAGGAGCGGAGCAGCCACACCGGTTGAAACATAGCCACGCGTACGATCGCCCGAGAGTGCTGGGAGAGCGGAGAAAATATGACATGCAATCAAATATAACAGCCGTGTTTCTGGTTGTGTGTGTGTGTGTGTGTGGGTGTGTGTGGGTGCACAAGGTTCGAAGGCGCATAGAGAAACCACTGAAGCACCACTTGGGGCTGAAGTTGTGTTAGGACTTTCGCTGCTGTTTGCTGCTACTGGAATCCATCAAGGATTGGCGTGTGGCCCGTGTACGTTTCAGACGGACTTTGAATGTGTCCAATGGTGTGAGGAGCTGTGCACATCCGGTGTACATTTCCGTGGCAGTGCGTGTTAGCAGCAGCTTCACAACAGCGAGCATTGCGAGGACGCAGGAACATCGTTTTACCCTCACCCATGCCATGATTCTCCATGTCCAACCTCTTGTACGATTTGGGGATAGTACTGAAAGCATTTTCTCGTGCGCACCTTTCCCACTGTGAGCGATCGAGAAAGTCCATTATGCTCCGTTTGCAAACCCTATACGCAAGGTAAGGAAGAAGTGCTGTACAGAAGGAAATTGTACGGTGGTGGCGGCTGATCCAGCCTTGCACAGGATACGTATGGTACTAGTATCGTCGGTATTCATGGCTGCACGGCAAAAGCATTTGCTCGGTAAAAGGAAAATTAGGTTTGCGCCGCATAACCTTTGACCGGTCGTTTTGGTCAATTGCACACGGCCGTTCCAGCGGCTGGGTGGTGGTCGTTGGTGGACGGTTAGGCTTCATCACACGGGTCTTCCTTTTGGAGGTAAAGCTACCAAATAGCTATAAATAATTATCGGCAATGGTAATGGTATTCTGGTCACGGATGTAAAACGCTTAATAGCTGGTTGTTAATAGAAGAGAGCCATAGCGGGCAGAGGAAGTTAAAATAATAATAAACATTAGACAGTAATGCTGTGCAATACTGTTTTATTTAAATGCTTAAATAAGAATACTCCACCTTCAAAATACAACTTCTTAAGTGGTGGGGCTTTATTACACTCATCGGGCGCTGAATAACTATTGATGGTATTATTTTGAAGTAAATCCTTGAGAGTATAGCGGTCATATGATATCATTAAGTTTACATTCATAATCATTATGCGTATCATTAATAGGTTCTATAAAAATCAAATTCTGCATCTTAACTACTTTGTCTTTGAAGATTATTTCTACTAATTAAATCATAAACCCCATGGTTTTATCGCCTGCAACAAATGCGTCAAGTAAATTCATCCCGATAGCAGTGCAATCGGTCCACAGCTAATGTACACCATTAGCAAATGGAGGCAAACGCAGCGGTAGTTGGTGGTGGTGCGTCAGGTTTTGCACCAAGCAATCCGACGCACGGACCGACAACGGTTTATTTCTCCAGCCCGTTAAATCGGTGAAGTGTAGCTGCACTAATGCCTAAGAATAGATTGCAAGAGCGTGAGACCGTGGTTAACCGACGACTAATGAGCAATCGCGAACACGGCACTGCATCGTGGCTGCGACGAATACTGTGCAATAGCATCACAACACATGGGGGGTTTTTCTATGGCATTACCATTAGCAACCATCACGTGTGCTGATGTGTCGTTGGTGAGCGTTGGCAAAGGTGTTGCAAATAAAAATAATCAATCACTTTAAAACGGTTAAAGTTTGTTCGGCCGTGGGCCTGAAATGCAACACTCGATGGCAATGCTGGTGCCACTCGCACGAGTGTCGTCATACAGTTTGTTTATTACATTGCCTCTGGCTTAATCTGGTATCTGTTACCGTGAAGCAGAGCAGAAGCAGATGAAAGAGCAAATGCTTCATTGATTGCATATTTTTATTGGCTGTGCATTTTTCGCTTCTCAGTTGTACAGTACTGTTAATTAACAGTAATACATGTTCAAAGAGAACAGTGCAATGTGCCTTTCGATTAATTGCAGAACTGTGATTATGATCAGAGGCTTGTCGTAATGGAATGTAGTACAGCATGAAATTATAGGTATTGATGTTTAAAGATAGCAATACTAATTATAAAATACATGAGTTGGGCATTCATTAACAGATCCTGGAATACAATTGTTATATGAATATATTTAGTGTCAATACTCTGAACAAGATCGACATTAATTAAACTGTCTATAAATAAATGGGGTAATCCTTTATACTGCTTGCACACTGGTGTGTATTTTGATTAAATAACATGCATTGATCTAAAAAATCTGATACATCGTGAGTACAGTTATAGTAATAGTTTTGTAGTATGGTTTTTATGAATTGAAGCTTTTTTATATCCTGTATTCAATTCTTTTGAAACGAACTATGGCACAAAATCTGCACGCCCAATTACGCCCAAAAACGCAATGTGTTGAATTCCAAGGACTGCATGCGTACCGACGGAAGTCAGCGACCATGCGCCTCCATGCTAAAAGAAGAAAAAATAAACTACACTTGAAAAAGATGGAAGCAAATACTATCGAAAGTGGCTTCCACGTGCATGAATTTTGGCGTAATAGTGCTGTGAAATGGTGCCCGTTTGGGGGAGCGTTTTAGCTAACGGTAGCCACCCACAGTGTCTCCCCCTGCTGCAGCCCATTACGATGCGATACGGGCAGCATGGGTTAAAACTACTTTGCTTTCGTGCTACTACCACCACCAAGGGAAAGACCCTACTGATGGGAAGCAAGGGCGTAGAAATATCTTTGACACGTGAGCAATCGCACCGGGAACCGGTTCGAAACCGGCGATCGGGGCGGAATTCGACGGCGGAAAGCGAAACGCTACCGGCCGTCACAAGCAAGATAAAGAGCTACGCTATGTAAAAGTGGCCCAGAGAGATCGAGCGTGAGCGAGTGGGCCTTCACCACGAGCAACACACCGCTACACAGTCTCACGGCAGAGCGTTGCTTTTCCTTTGCCACTGGTGCGAAAATGGGAGCGAAGTTTACACGCTGCTGGAAAATGAGTGCAAAAATGGAAACGATCGCGAATGCGGGGTACGTGCAAGTGGAGCACACTCGGCAGTACGCGATGGGTGGATGGTCGGGTGGTAGGCAGACGAGAGTCTCGTGACCGTCGTGCTACGAAGCGTACACATCGTTCTGCGTTGCTGCGAGAGGAAGGCAAAGAAGGCAGCCGACGACAACTCGCTACGCCGTGCACAGGAGACGAGCGTAATCGTAATCATGTGTTGCGCATCGTGAAAAAAGGCGTACTAGCGAACGGGGACCAGCGTAAAAAGTGGGAGAAAGCGGACAGGAATAAGGTATAGACAGCAGGGTAGTGGTATCGATTAGGTTAGTGTTTTTTTTGTTTGTTTGTTTGTTCATATTTTCCCTGCCTTCCTTCAGTATGGTTTGGTAAGTTTTTGACCTTTGAGATGTTAGTAAAAAGAGAGACCCGGAGCAACTGGGAGATACAGAGAGAAAGAGAGAGTGGATGAGGTTCGAATAAGTGGGAACGAGTAACACAGTTGTAGAGCGACGTTGCGAAACAAAGATAAAAACATTCAGATTACGGATAGCTAGTATATAAAACTGTGAGTATGTAAACGAGAAAATTTGCACCGACAGAGTTGTACAAATTGAGGGTTTTACCTACAGGTTCAACACGAGATTTAAGTGTATTTGGAAGTTGTAACGACCGATTGCTTTACACTGGCATTCCTGGTTGAAGAATCAATCATGCCCTTTCATCTGATTAATCAGTTTGAGTTGATGGAGAATGATTATACTAAATAAAGATCGAATAGATTATTAGAAAATACTTATAACATACATACATATTATGTTTTGTTTTGGGCAAGGTCTAGCCATCGTAAATAATACCGAATCAATGTTTGTAGACTCTCATACACAACATCATAAAATACAAAGAAAAACATACCCACGAAGAAGTGAAAGCAAAATTCCAAAACCCTTTGAAAGGTACACATTTTTCTTTAAGTTACAGCGTTTTACCTGTTATTGAAAGGAATGGAATTTTTCCCTGGTTCGTGGATCTCTAAAGACTCACCAGCTTAATGGCAGTGGTATTGATTAAACTATTCGTTAGTATCTCAATTTAAGCAGTAGATTTCAATTTTTAGTGTTTTTTTAGAAGCATGCTGAATCTGAGGAGCAAATATTAAAAATCGATAAAAGGTGTTTCTCGAAACGTAACATCAAGACATGGTCTGTAAGGTCTGTAAGGTTTTAATTTATTTTCAAATTTTACAGACCTGTCCTTTAGTGTACCGAAATGTTCTAGTGTCATACGAGACTGCATTACGTTTAATTTTGGGAACACATAGTTTATAAGCCATTAGTTGTAATTGTGTATGTAGGCCATGGAGACTCGATACCATAATGATAAATAAATAAACACTAAATAAACATCTACAATCAAGATTTTTAATGATTTCAGGTGTTCATAAACAATTTCAAATATTATAATTGTCATTCAGTTTTTTAAATATGGATGTCAAAGTGTTGCGATGTGAAATAAAGAGTCAAACAGAGTGGATCAGAATTTACAGTAAGCGAGTCAGAATCAAATGTTTAATAAATTATTCAAATTTTTCAACATTCATCGTGCCAAAGTACGAAAGAAGTTATCGTTACATTCAACAGCTGATAGTTGAATTTAATTGTTTTGGACGTTACAAATTTCCAATTTAAAGGAATTGTGAATGGTGATTGAGGAAAGGAGGTTTCGATTATTAATAATCGCACAAGGTGAATGATTCATGTCGGTGCTTGCCCATTTTCCGCCTGAATGCCCACCATTCACGAGATGGACGGACGGAGCATTGTGCGACCTTTGGATCGCTAAGGGAAATACATTACAGCTGCCACAATGTAACGTCTGCGGGCCATTTATGAACATACTCTCAACTTTTACCATGTTTTATCGTGTAATCGTGTAACTCGTCTGGTTCGGGTGAAATGAGAACAAGAACCATGGGGGCACAGAATACGTAGGAATGGGAGAAAGTTTGTGCTTTATTAAATTGACAAGATGAAAATCCTCGTGTACCGGTGCTCGTTCAGCTCGCCCTCCCGCACCGCTAGATGATAGATGAGGCAGAAGGTGAGTTTTGTGCAATTTTGAGGGTTGGCTGCAAAAGTTTTCCATCCGCCAGGCTTATCCGCCTTCTTCGGGGTTTTGACCATCGAAGCATACGTAATAGCGCGAAGCACTCGGGTGGCCTGGCGCATTTGGGAAGTTCTAATGCTGTATGTGGCTCAGATGTCACACCGGTAAACTTCATCTGGGATGGTATTATGGAGCGAGCAAGAGAGAAAGAGAGAGAGAGAGAGAGAGAAAATACCATTTACAACTGACACGGACGAGTATCGAACATAAAAGCTACAGCGAAAGGTTGGCGAATGAAAAATGGACGGTAATATACGGGTAGGGCTAGGGCAACAGCATAAAGCATGCTGCTCGGGCCAAAAAGGTTCCGTCACCCGGCGTGCGGTCTGTTTTGTAACTGTTGGATTAGGTTCACCATGCTCGTACCGTGACCTGAGCTACTTCGTTTTAAGGTGTATGTGTGTGCGGACGTTTGTCCGCGCACACAGTTTGTCTAGGCTGTCGTTTCGGGCCAGCCCGTTTTGGGCGCGAACTCTTTACCGAACGCACTCGAGCGAGCGTGTGACTAACGATCGCCGAAAAATTTACCCTACCCTGTCCGGTTGAGCGGTTAGAGGAGGAGGAGGAAAATTTCAGGAAAACTCATCTCCTGATGCGATGCTGTTATGTACTGCCTGGCCCCTATCCGCGCTTCCTGTATCCTCTTTTGCTTTGGGTTTTCCCACGGTTTTCCCACGTTTAACAGAGAGAGAGAGAGTGAGAGAGTACACTTTTTTCTTGCCACTCTGGGAGAGGATTCGGGCGCACGAACGGCAGCAGCAGCTCGAAAAGGACAACCAGTACTATCTAAACGACAATGGTTGCTCTTTCGCCCGGACGCACAGAGATGCGTAACTTCACCGGTGCGGTTTCGCTTTCACCGTTTGGTTTTCCCGATCCTATCCTACCCAACCTCAGACCCATCCGGACAGAGCCATCTTCTCTTTGCAGTGGTGGTTCGCAGAGGTTTGGCTCTCTGCTTCACCGATGTGTAATGGTTTCGCGCGCTGGAGCGGAGAGTCGGATCCGAAGCGAATCTCTCCCAAAACCCGTACCGTGGCCGGATGCGATGTGGTTGCCGCAGTACCGCCAGGAAAGAATCAAAACTAGAACGCTTGCCCTGGTCGCAAGTCAGTGCAGAAACTGGGTTCTAGCGAGTCGCGCTAGCCAAAACTGCGCACCGTCACCGCCTTCATCGGGCACGAAGCTTGCCCCAGGCCAGCCAACGTTACACACGGGACCGGGACCACGTCGGTGTGTTTCGCAGCGGTAGAAGAGGAATTGTTCGCACGGCTCATCCAAAACGTGCACGTGGCAGACAGCTAGCAGAAGCTGTGTTAAGCAGGACAATCAGGAACTTCTTGGCGCTCGAAGTGAAACCCGCCGGCAAACGGGACACGTTTAAGCGCGCATGTAAGTGATGCTGTAGTAGAACATTGTGAAATTTTGGTGAACCATCGTTAGAAAGCGTGTCATCGTGCAGTGCTAACAATCGGTCGAGAGGGAGAACATTTTCCGTGAAATATATCGAACGTGAGAAGAATTGTGTGTTTGTGTGTGTGTAAGTGTGTTTTACACTACGTCTGATTTTTTAGCAACTCGAAATCACGAACAAAAAAACGATGCCATTAAGCAAAATTCTAAACATTTTGAAAATAAATTAACACTCTTCCGTAAGCAATATCAGCGCAAAACTGTAGCCTGTAGTCAGCACCGTAATATACGTAGGTACCAAACCCTCTATCGCCAAAACCACAAAACAGTGAATGCCTTTTCTCAAACTGAAGCCTCCAACAAACTAACCGAATCAAGTATAAAATCAAAGCCTAGTTATATTAAGCATTAGTGATACGTTAAGTCGTTGCTGTTATACCCGTATAGCCGTTCAATCAATCATCTCACTAGTAGTGACCTTCTAAAGTATGATACATATGTAAGCAATAATCGAACCTACAAAAGACAACCTATTCTAACTAGCGCTAGAATCACTTCACAAAAGTAAAACAATTGAAGAAAGAAACACGTTATTATTGCGCGTTATTTCGTCAAAAAAGAAAACCTGAGAGGAAAATGTTTAAGACGCTGGATGCAAAGAGTCATTAGATAAGAATTTCTGCCAAGCTGATGTTTTTGATGGACACGTTTTTAACGCGAATGTGTAATTGGCCGTATAAGAACAAAATCGGTTAACGGTAGTGAGTGTTTGAAAGATACAGAAAAAAGAAAATAACTGATCCTGAGGTTTGCACCTTATGGTTCTTAGACAGTGTATGTGTGTGTGTGTGTGTTGTTAGAAGTTTTGCTAATAGTTTAAGCCGATGTGGTAGTTTGTAGAAGTTATATGATCGCATGCAGCAGTAATTTCAACAACTTGAGCCCATTTTGAAGCAGCACAAACAATATTTTCGTGGTTTGAGGTGAGTGCACCAAATAAATGTAAAAATGTTGGGGGTAAGCAAATTTATCGGGCGGTTAAATCGCTTAAGAGGATTATGCATGCAGCGAAGTTGACACAAATTGCTGTTTGAATAATGGTGAAAGATGTATTTAAATGTTGGAATGTTTAAATTTGTATCATACCATTTACTGACGGTAAAAGGTACATACTTCCAACACAATATAATTGCAAAATGTAGCTTCGTTCCTTTGTTTGATGAAGGATATACCCACCTATGATTGGGTACAGCTCCAAAGCCCGAACGGTGTGCTCGCAAACGTTCACTCGTGTGCATCGGTTTGTGTCAGCTCAATGAACATCGTGAAGCATAACATTATTTTTCACCGAATGAAGGTGGTGAACCCGTTGCACGGTTTTCGATTTTCGATTAATACTAACGCACAGGTATGGGGGCCCCGGGCATGAAGTGTAGCGCATCCCACACCTCGTGGGGTGAAGATGTTCCCGAGCGCTCGAGCGCCCGTAGTAGCTGTGTAATCCACGGGCGTACCTTTTTCAAAGCGGTCCACCGTTTCCTTCAGCATGGTCGGCATCTCGATTGAAGATTATCAATGCGTAAAATGTAGGTACGCTAAAATAATTGGATATTACTATTGATTTTTATAAGCGCTTGCCGGCTAAACCGGCCGATGCTTGCGATTAGAGAGCGGGGAAGAAAAAGTAACGCAACGATCGATTCGGAGCTGCTGTATTTATTTATCTTTTGTGTGAGGCAGCATCAGCAGATTGGTAGCGAAAGCGGATGGTTAAGGCGGAGGTTGTGCTGACCCGTGCAAAAGATAATGCTGCGGCAAGGAAAGCATCGGCACACGAGTGCGAAAAGCGAATCGATTTCGAACGCATCACTTCATTGACCCTTTTCATGGAGCGGTTTGATCATCAGGCAGAACAAAAAACCATGACCCGTTCCTTCACAAATCGTTTAACGATCGGAAAACCATCCCGAGATAAGAGGGTTAGATGATATTGGACGTGGATGTAAAAGGTGCGATGGCAGGATAGTGAAGTAACACGGAATAAAATTCGATGAAATGTGAAAAAAAAACACTTAAAATTGGTAAAATGATCGATAAGCGAATTTTCAAGACTCAAGACAAGTTGATATTGTAGCGGGCAGGATGTGCTATTTTCAAACAATGCTGCTTACTCGACGACCAGTGTTCGATAGTTTTGATAGTGTTTTTGATAACCAATTGATTGACAGAACTAGGACATGGCGTGCTGCTAATTGGTTCGTCGCTTTGCGTACCTAACCCTCAACTAAAAGTGTTCTGTACTTCCAAATGCAAACAAGACCGCAACAACAATTACTCACACTACCTTAAAAGCAGCCGTATCCGTTGGACATTTGTTCAATTAATATTTCAGTACTCTCGCTAATGACGCAACAAGCTGATGCGCTTCCGTGGGCCTACGATCTGTGCCATGTAACCTATGCTGTTCGCATCATTACGCCTCTGCCCGCGCACAGACCGGTACGATATCCTGCGAATGTTGGATCGAATGCAGGACGGCTTCACCAGTATTCATGAATTTATGAACGTGCTACGTTAGGGGCAAACGTACCCAGAGCACATCTTCGCTCTGTTGTACTGATAGGCTGACAGTATACTTTTTTGTTTTGTTTCGAGCGATAGCATTACCATACGTAAGGTGCTCAGGGGCTACCCGCCAACTACAGCGACGGAACAGCTCACATAAACAAAACAACAATGTTTATGCATATTGAATGAATATTGATTCATTCTTGCTCCAAGTGGTACAACCGAAACGTGAGATAGATCCAAACGTGAACGAATTTCCTCCTTCGCTCAAGTAAAAGTCACGATGGGGCGAAATGCATAGGTTAGAAGTTGTGCGAGTGTTTCAGACAGTAACACTTGTCCCGCTTGTGTGTTACGTTAGTGCAGATTGAGCAACCATTTTTACCGAACGGTGCTGCGAAAAGAGATTGTGCGTTGAGGCCATCACCCAGCCAGCAATCGTGAGAGAATCTGCAGCAAAAATAAACAGGAAAAAACCGTTCCAGAGCCTTCATCATTCGTGCACTGTTCCGACGTTCCTTTGCGAGTCAGGTGGCAATGGTTGTCGGTGGCATAACATATATGTCGAGATGCCTATAATCGTTGCTCAGGACACAATGCACGAGTACAATGAAGGGCTAATAGCATCGCAAGGTAATGAAAATTGATGGAAAAAACATTTCCCACCCATTTGTTCCGCTTTATGTATCTCCCCAGGCACGCCACTACGCGCCTCGGTGGGTTGTTCTGTGTGCATTGTTTGAGCAAACGCTATTGTGTATCCTTCAGTTGGCAACACAAAAGTGCGACTATTGTTCTGGGGAGAGAAAGAAAAAAGAATACCAAGTGCACCTATCTTCATTAGTTTGCTGTTTGTTTCAGACCGGGCATGATTGTATACATGCACCATAAACCGGTGGGGCTGCAAGATGCTATCAATTTCATCGCCCGTTTCTGTGGCCGCAGCCAAAGTGTGGACGGACGGACAAAATAGACATCTGTGGATGAACCCGCCCGTCCCTACAGTGAGCACCGCCAAAACACATCAACACAACGGCCCCGCCACATCCGCCGGTGGTCTAATAAATGACCTAAATAGCTGTACCAGCTGACCTCAATTGCGACCTCGACGCGCAAAGGTCTCGCTGGACCGGACTGGAGCAGGATATTTGGCACTGAGCATCACGCCAGCGCACTTTGCTCCCACTCTTGTCTCTTTCGTTGCTCGATTGGCCTTGCGATTAGATGAGATGAACCAAAATGCTATGTGTGTGTGTGTGTGTCTGTATGTGTCTGTGTGTTAGCAAGCAAGATGATCTAATTACTTGGTGTCGCGTCACACTACCCGGTGCGGTGCGTACCGTTGTGCCCCTTTTTCAATCAATCAAAATGGTCCCATGCCTCCCTTTATGGCGTGCTATAATTTCCTTTCATTTCCTTGCTTGATTGTTTCCAGCCTGACAATGGTTTTCCCCCGCGGAAACTAGCGAAGAAATTGAATTGGGAAATTGCGTTCGGGTAACATATTGCATCATTTAGCTATTGCCTGCAATAGTGATAAATTGGAAGCTGACTCTCAATCAAATGATCCGTTTATATCGCGTTGTAAAGCATGCGCAAGCAAGGACAATGTATAGGTCTTGAGGATAGGGAATTGGTTCGCTCATAGTCTTTTCGCTACGCAGAAACACCCACTGTACGGTGTGGTTACGGGTCATCGGGGCTAAAGCTTGATGGATTACCCGCTGCAGAAATCTCAACCGGCAGATGTTGAGAGCAGCTTGTTCAGTGCGCATAGTTTCCTAAACATTCTTACTGACGTGGAGTAAGATACAGTTATTAATAGTTAATACCTCCCGGAAACGCCTATAAATAATAACTGCCGTAAAGAACGAGTGTTGTTGTGCGGTGATGGTAGAATCCTTCCAGTGATGTATTGCTGTGTCGGTCACCTTCCACGACGCAATCGCCTTTTCGATAAAATACTCCGTATGTGTGTGTGTGTGTGTGTGTGTGTGTGTGTGTGTGTGTGTGTGTGTGTGTGTGTGTGTGTGTGTATGTGTGTGTGTGTGTATGTTTGATTGTCTTACAGATATGTATTTTCGAATGTGTCCAAAATTGCTTTTCGTTGGAAAACCATTATGTCCAGCGGTTGATGCTGAATGAATGGTTGGATAGAATGAGCGTGGCCAGCTTCCTCATACGGTATCTGCGCGAGCCTGTGTCGCATAAAATCAATCACACGTGGATGATTAAATGGGTAGCTAAATTTCCATGAACTGCCTTTACGGTTCCATTAGTAATACCTCTCCAGATTGCATTTCGATAGTATTTGCCGGATTGTCGTGGACCGAGCAAGATAGAAGACAGCGACAGGCTAGCGAAGATTGATCCTGATGCCTGCAAATTGTTTTCCTTCCACGTGTACTTAGTGAAAGAATTTAGTTATTGATTTAATTGGTGTATTTTTGGCATTTTTAAGAATTTGTAAACATTTACAAATTTAAAGCCCGTATTTTTAAAGCATTTTTAAAGTATACACGAAAGAGTCCTTACACACCGATAAATAGTTTGTTTTCCGCATAACCAATCCGTACCGTACCATCGTGCTGCTGATAGATTGATTCAACCAATTCTACCTGTTGTAGACACGCAGCATAAACCTTGGGGTGGAGCAACAGCCACAGAAGAAATGCATCACCTTCGAAGGAACGGGATGAAACAAAATTGGCCAGGCAGCAAGATTGGGTGCCGTGTTTTTGTAACGGGATGTGCACGGCATGTACGTCACTGCCACATCCCGGCACAAACCAAGCGCTTTGATCCGGTGTAATTGACTTTGTATGAAATTTCTAGCCGAAAGCATTGAACTTCAAACATTCCATTGGTTTTCCATTTGTATCCAATTTTTCGGTTTCTCTTATTTCTTTTCTTTCTTTTTTTTGAGTTTGTGGCGATAGAAAGGGCTGCCATCCTCCGGTCAGCGACTGCAGGGACGGTATCGGCCGCAGACAGTTTTGATATTCGATTCCGCGTATTTTAGCCGCCTGGAGACTCGTGTATTTGATAACAGCCCCGCAAATATTGATGTTTGCCATAAAGTCAATTCCTATTTTTACCTTCGCTCCGATCGGTTTTCGCGGAACTGTTTAAATCAAAAAGGTACAGCATGCAATGTTGAAATTGAATTCATGTGGTTTCAACAGATGTGTTTGTGCACGGCGTTAGAGTGTTAAGCGCATTTGAAACACTGCAAACGCAACCACGGTCATCACGAAATGTGTGTGACGCACACTGCTGATTAAAGGTACGGAAAAGCAGCAACTACTATGTGCTGCTGTATAGCTGTCTGTGCATTCGTGTTGCTTTACTTACCCCCGGTGAAGCTTTGCTAAATGTAAGAGCGAAGAAAATGATTAACCTACTCAAAATCACTCCCCGGATGTAAATTTGCAACGAAATGCAATCAAAACTCGTTTGCCAACTGTCGGACACTATCCCAAGCCGGTATTATATGGGAATCACCATCATAACTCATGGCGAGCATTTCTTGGTACGAATATTCTCCCAGCCATGGAACGGTAAATGTCAATAATGGCGTCAGTTTCCCAGAAATATCCCCTTCCAACTTTCGCTCAACCTTCACAGCCCAACAAATGACTCGGCCCTTGGCCTTTCGTCACTTCTGGGATGCATTATGGGTGGCTTGATAAGGTTTCACGACTCTCGGTGGGCAGGTAAAGTATGCACAACTTGTAACCGTATCGGTTAAGTTACAGTGTAGTAGTAGTGATGTGCGTGAGGAGGTGAGGAGATACGGGGCGAAATGTTCATAATATGATATTAGAAAGTTCTGCATTGGGTTTTTTGTTGTTTCTGTTGCCTCGTTTTCTTTGGTAATGTGAATTCATACGGCATTTCCCACCGTTGGCAGCTTGTTGCAGAGACCCAAAACCCAAACCAAACACGGCCATGAATGTCACTCTTGCGTCATTCCCCGCGTGTTCCTCTCGTGTATGTGTATTTGGGCGATGGGCAAAAGTTATCCTGCTCACGGCAACACGGCAACCACTGATATCCGAAAGGTTGTAGTTTTTCGTGTATATTTTTATGATGCCATAATTGGAACGGTGTACCACGATAAGGTATGGCGATGAGCCGTTGTTCGAGGTGTTTCTATCATGTGCACGGTTCCAAAATATGCTCCCATGGAATCGGCGTCGCCAAAGGGATTGTTTAGGGCCGAGCGTGTATGTTTGAACCTAGCGTACCTGATTGTATTTTCACTCCGAACTTAACTTTACGGGTGGAATGACGTGATGTAGAAAACGGGTGGAAATTTATGTTTGGGACCGATAGGAAACCATTTGCACCGGTGGTTCGTAGTGGCAAATGATTGTAGTGTGGTTTACTCTTTTGGTTTATTTTTTCATGTCGTTCTATAGAATCGACATATTTAGTAGGGTTGAGCAAGAATCTAATGCTAAAAAAAGTCGTTTATACATACATTCGGGTAAATCAATGTACCATAGTGTAATCGTAACTGAGTTGACATCTTGATTCGTAATACCACGCGACATCTGTTGCAAATGGAATCGGGAAGCTCTGTCACACGCTTAAATAGCTCATTGATAAACAATTCGATGTAAATCCCACTAGCAAACCATACGTCAAACAACGCTCGACGCGCTTGTTTCCATCAACACTCGTCTAAAACAACCATTATCTGTTCTTGGGCCCGGTAGCTTGACTACAACTTCGGACAGTTCCTTTGGATGCTCTGCTTGAAGCAATCGAGCTCACCATGGTGTAGAAATGATGACGGCACTATCGATCGGAAATTAGTCTGTTTGCTAAATTGAAATCCCTTCCCACAAAGCATCGTTACCGTGCCGTGCACATCACGGCTGTGCTGCTGACGACGCAACAGAGCATAAGTCTGATAGTAAAGTTTTATGCCTGAGCAGAGCACTGTGCTGCGGTGCCTGGTAGGAGCGATACGACCGGGCAGAGCGCAATCTTCCCGGCTGCGTTAGCTAAAGTTCAAACTGCACAACAACCAATTCGTGCATGCTTGATGTGTTGCAGGTCGCTTACCATCGCTTACATAAACGAAGTGCTGAATTCAATTTCTGCTCTATTTGTGAAACGGCACGGGAAACGATCGACCTATGTAAACGTTCTGACAAAATGATTCTTATCGGCATATCGCTGTTACAAGTTTAGCGAAGCGATAACAAACATCAAGTTGAGTTGCAATCACTGATATATACATGTGTGTGTGTGTGTGTGTCTGTGCGTTTGCGAGCATACGAGGTTAGCAATCTTAAATCGTTATTATATCAGTTGATTTATAGCTAAGTGAAGTTATTAACGTAACACAACGTCAGTAAACAATGAAAACCAGATTACGACGAAATATTTCATTTATAGGTTTCATTTTTTTACACAAAAGAATGAAAGAAACAAGCAATAAACTATAGGATATCAATAAAGTTATCAAATAGTTAGCAAATACATTAGAGGGCAAGCATAGCTTGATCGGAAAGAATATCAAAGATCAATAAAGAATAGCAATAATGGATAATAAAGTAGTGGAACATGTTTAGCTCTCATAGTTGAGTAGTTCGTACTTTATATTTGAACGTTCAAATTTGATTCAGCTGGGAATATGTTTACCTCATGCAAACACAACAAGCAAGTCCGATGATTTCTCACTGTGTTATCCTCCTCTCTTCGAGTTCAACAAGTTAACACACACATTTAATTTAGCTTCACGTGCAAAAGGTGTCGAATAAAGCATAGCTCAAACCACTTGCCAGCCAACGGTTGCATGGTATCATAAATCGATCAATTTTTATCGCCAAATTTGCCTTTTTCCGTGTCGCAGCCACGGCAGGAGGTGGATGAGCAAGATGAAAAATTGCTTGCAAACAGGAAATTAAATTTACACCGATATCGAACGAGACTTGAAGGGAAAGGAAGTAGCGATCCGTTCCTGATACGGAAGAAGATGGCGTCAGAACAGGATGCAACCGGAGTTTGAACGGATAAATCCGTAAAGAATGTACTAGGTTGCTCAATTTGGTTTGATCGGGAAATGTTACGTACGAAAACGTGAAAGAACATTTGCAAGAGGAATAGTTTGGTGGACATGTTTCAGTAGCACATTAAACGTTCGTTACTCTTTTTCCCAAAAGGTATGGAATTATTCAAAATGATATTAAAAGCTATGCTGAGTGTGTTATCTATTTGTGATTCCGACTATTTGCAAGGAGTGGTACTGGAAACATTAAGTTCTTTTTAATAATTCATGCTTTATATTCGAATGCGCAGCAGCTTTCTATACCCACACCATGTTCGTGTGTAGGATCTTTAGTTGCTCAAGGAACTTTAAATATGACCCCAACGAACAGCCGTCTTTCTAAAGCTAACCACAAGGTCGCACAACCTATTTGTAATAATTTTCCCCGTGCAAAAGCTCCGAATGATACAATGTATAGCTGAGATGTTGTACGCTTAGTTCGTAAAAAGCTTGCTTTAACTTTCACCTACTATCAGAGGCTGCCGAAAAGTGTGTGTTTATTTATGCATACTTTTTTGGAAACGAAAATGGGGCCTGTTGTCTTCATTGCTTGGTTGTACATAGAGCCGCCGCTGTAATGCGGAAAGAACCCATTTCCTTTGAAACTGAGCGAATCCTTTCGCTGGTTCGGCGAATCCCATGGTTGGGTTGGCGAAAGTTGGGACAGCATTTAGTCGCTTTTTTACATTCACCTTACAAGAGACCAACATCAAACACAGCCCGAACTTCTGGTGCTGACTTTCGTGCTCCGATCGTGCTAGCGGCAGAGCGAAAACGAAAAACCTTCAGAACCATTGACACCGGCGGAGCACACTGATTAAAACGCAAATGCCCTCGGAGGGGCTCGACCACAGTTGTGTGGGAAGGAAAGTTTAGCTGCGTGCGTTAAGATTACACCGTGCGTTTGGTGCAAACTGTGTGTGGCTTGGTAGAACCGCAGCATTAGCCCGAAGCCGAAGACAAGCTACCAACTTTGCCTTTGCCTTTAGTCACTGGCTGTAATTGCCAGGCGTTGAAAGTAATTTCCATTTCAATCATTGCCTACCACACTGTGTTCCCTTCTTAATTTGGGGCTCTATTTCGTAAACATCGATGTCAAAACCTGTTATCTGTAATGCTGGCAGAGCACGAATATTATTTATTTCCCCTTCTTGCTCATCGCTGCACGCGTGAGGGAAGGGATGATGGGTACGCGGACGCAGATGTTGATGAATATTGTGTCATCGTAATTTTGGTAAATAACTCGTGCAATCACCCTTCTCTTTTTGCTCCCTATACAAAGCGCACACACAAACACACACACATTTTGCGCTTTGTGAAGAAAGCTTTTAAAATTATTAATTCAATTTCCAACCCAGGCAACTGAGAAAGGTTTCCCAACAGTACGGTAACAGATAAAAGGTTCGCCTTGGCTCAACCGTCGATGATTAATAAACGAGAGTGGCGGAATAAATGAACGCTTTGATTTCGGCTGGCGGGATTCGGCCCCAAAAAGCAGGAGCAAGCTTTTGAAAGGTTTTCGTTCTGGTCGACATCGCTCCAATATCGGTTTAGAAATCGAATGGAAGATCTCTGCTGCTGCCTTCTGTCTGGTGTGTCTAGTTGGAGCTTTTATCTCCACATCTTTAAAAGCTGCTTAAAAATATTAGCGTATTAGCGTACCACGCTGATGAGGGGATTAATTCAAGGGCATTGAATCGTACCCGACCTCCAGCAATGATTCAAATACCTGACCAGCCAGCTTACTGGAAATAATCTTTGATGTGAAGACAGCTAACCAATATGGCAAGGTTGGCCGTTTCGTCATTGGAAAACCAAAGGTGCATGCAACGGCACAAATAATGCTTATGATGGATATGTTGCCTATAGCGGTTGGTTTGGAATACGCAAATTCACTTAATTTCGAAACGTTTCACCGTACTCTTTTAGCCCTTTGTGCCGCAGGGCACGTACAATAAATAGGGGCCAAAGTGTTTGCTTTAAATTAACTTCTATCGATGGGAAGGTAGCGGTTACGCCGGGAGATTCCACCAGTGCGTGACTATGCGATGGAGTAATGGAAAGAAGAACAAAAAAGTGAGTAAAAATGCGGGAAATCACTAGGGCGATACCGCCCAGCAGCTCTGGTGACCGACGTGCGGTTTTGCATTATGATTTGACAATTTAGCACGATCGATACTCTTGATAAACGATCTTAACGAGGGAAAAATGGTTGTCATAGGAAAAATATGTGTCCGTATTGTTCTCATCCCTCCTCATCTTTCAGTTCACCACACGCTCTCTCTCTCTCTCTCTCTCTCTCTCTATCTATCTGACACGAACGCACCGAAACGAAACATATTTATACCCGTACTTTGTAAATAACTTTCCTTTCACTCGATAAAACCTGCACCGTCCGCAGGTTGGAAAATCAACAGGCGATGTTTTCAAATTGTTGTGAGGCTTTCCAAGCTTCCCATTTTAAGCTCTTATTTGCAGAACGGCCGAGAAAGACAGCAAGAGAGATAGCTACCTTCGGTAAATTGGTGCGTTCCCAGGGGATTATATTTTAAATACCTTTGCATCTTTATCGACGTTCGATAAAACGTGAGCGTGTTCCAGGATGGTACTATCGTTGCCGGGCGTTGGCGTAGTCCTAATGTGTTGCTGCAGCATTATAGGGCATTGCTCTCTGCATAAGAAGCAGGCACAAGTGGAAGCTTCCGGACCGACTACTACACAACCAAACGCTGTACGGTGGGGACATGACTCTCGGGGGAAATGTTCCTTTCCAAGCATAAAATGGTGATGAAAAGTGGTTGACAGAAATTGGCTACGTTTCTTACGTTCATATGAAGTACGGAGGTGAGCATATGAGTCCGAAGCAAACAGGAGTCTTTGCGAAGGAAACGCAACAAAATACAGACGCAGATGGTGACAAAACGGTGGCTATGTTAAGAGTTTTATCTAATGGTTTGTACAAGCTTAACGCTTCACTGATTTTTACACAAGTTATAAGCTTTGCGATTGCAAGCGATATCTGAGTTGTATTACCTCCTATTTTCTTCCTCCTTTTCATGCCGATACAACGTCATCCGTATTAAAGAGCTCATAAAAATCTTCAAGTGAAGGTTTCTAAGAAAGAAACACATGAGGAGAGTGTCTCGAAGGCTCAGATTTCAAATGAAAAGAGACATTGGTGTTTCTTGGTAGTGGCATTGGGATTAAAAGCCAAGTTTTACGTAGAACACGTGGGAAAATAATCCCAAGCGGCGCGTTACAGTGAATAAGATAGTACGTACGTAAGTACGTTTCCTTCACAATGTGGTTTGGTTTGGTTTTGTTTGGAATTCCTGTGTAAAGGTGAGATTAATTAGATTCAAGCCAAAAACATCGTTTGCATTTTTGTCAAATTCAATTAAGCTTTCATGGTGTAAAATGCAAGGAACATATTTAGAAAGTGACCTGCAACACAATAAACTCTCCTTATCAATGATTAGTACTACGAAAATTTGAGGAATAATGGAATCACTATTGTCTTCAAAGATCGTATATTGTTTAAAAACTAAATAGCAAAACAAAAATCCCTTTTACGGCTACCCGTAACGGAAAGAAGACTGAATTACGTTCGGAAGCTAACCGAATCGGATCCTTGTTGTTCATCATCCGGGTTCTCGAACGGCTAGGTTGTAGCGTGCCGGCTAATCTGAGTAATAAATATTTAACGAAGCGAATTGGAGTTCTGGGTAAATACATTAGCTTCGGCCAACAGTTTGGCGATGATTGAGTGGGGCGCCTCGCCCGTCATGGTTTTAGTGGGTAGTCCGGTGACCGTTTGCTCGCAGTCGACCGTTCTGCCCTTTCCGGGTATTTCTTAATTTCGATCGCTTTTTCCACTCCAGCTCGGTTGGCACCATTTGGAAAGCGTTATTTCTTCATAGCTTTATTACACACCTGTACAGCCCATCGCGAATTAGGTATGGTGTGATGCTTTCGCTTAAAGGGATTTATGCAATCCTATTCAACGGTAGCCATTGGGGTTGGGAACATACGGTGGTTATGACGTCAAACAAATAATCTTCCCTTGCTCTCCTTTAGACCAGCGACCAGCTCACTGTACTGCGTGTGTAGAAGATTGCTGAATATGATTGCGCTCACAGACACATACAGCCCCACTTACAGGACGGAAGGGAAAGCATCGCATTCTCACCTGCAGCGTCCCAGTATAACGTTACATCCTTTTGAAGATTCTCCGCATTGGATGTGGGTGTGTGAAAAGTTGTAAGCCTCGGAGGAATTTTGGCATCCTGACTTGTTTAATTACAATAGCATAAGAGCGATGATTCTTGGGAATTGTTTGGACACAAGCATCCCTCAAAAAATGCCTTTGGCCAAGCTGGAAGCTCGCGGGAAAGCAGGCATAACAATGTAATATGTTGGTTATGGAGATGTTTGAACAAAATATTTTTAATATTGCTATTACAAAACGAGTGGAAGTAAGTGAATTTATCAAGAAATGTAAGTAAAACAGAGAAAATTCATTCTTGTTTTGATCAATCACCAGTAAAATATTCTCATTTGCATTACTTTACGAAACAAAATGGTGATGATTCCTTATTGTACCGACATTATACAACGAAACTAGTGTCTTGCGATGATCATTCTGAAATGGAATAAATTTTTTATTGATTGTATTCAGTTGCTTGTAATGTTAAAAACACACACAAACTTTCACATAACCACAAACACTCGCTAGAAGCTGTACGTGAGAATATAGTGATGTAGGTACCGAAATAGAAGTTTTCCCACCTGCGGCTTGGCAAGATGACAATCCGTTCCCTGACATGGCAGGTGACAGTCGGGCTCGGGCAGAAAACTAGGTCGTTTGCCGTTTTTCCCTGTTGAGCTCTGGAAAGGAACGGTCTATCGAGCCTTGCCGAGAGGCTTGTTATTCAGCGGCGAACCCGGAGAAGTTGAAAAATTAAATAAAAGCATCGCCCGAACGTCCCTAAGCGTAGTCCATTGTTTGTAAAGGAGCGTTTGAGAAAGGCTACGCTTTCTGGTTCCCATGTTAAATTCTCGATGTACAGTGCTTGTTGGTGGTGTTTCTTTTAAATTTAGCTGATGCTACTTTCCAGAACGGGCGCACAGAGACAGACAGAAAGAAAGGACAAGCTGTTGGTATAAATAATCAACACTAAACGAAATGAAAAATGATTATTCGCGTAAAGCAAAATTAAACGACATTAGAGGCGGATAGTTAGTGGAAACTGAGCAAAGACGGAAACCGCCAGCAAAAAGGCAGCCAGCCGCTTGCGTGTGCTTTACAAAGTAGCAAACCCCTTTCCGTTGAACGTGTTACAGCACAAAAGTTTCTCCACTACAGCATCCTAACGGCAAACATCCGCTCGATACGACCGGAAGTTCCTGCCAAATCACTTGTACTAACGGATTTTCGTTCGTTGTAGGTCGCGTGCTAGAGTGCAGTGACGACCGAACGAACTATTCGCATCAAATTAATTCCAAAGAACGATTGTAACTTTCTACCAGCGAACGGATTTTATGGGGCGTTTTGTTCAGTCGTTCTTGTGTGTTTGAGTTGTATGTGAGTGTTGTTTTTTGTTTTGTTTTGTTTTATTTTGCTTGTCTTCATCGCTAACCTTCCCGGCAAAAGCTTGAGCAGGGAGCTTTTCAAGCACGAGCGCTAGCATTTTCAGCGTGAGAAGATTTCCTCGTCCCAAGAGGTGCTAGAGCGCGTATAAGCGGGAAAACATCACCCAACAGTGAGGTGGGATTTCTTTTACTTTTTCTACTACCTCAGCAAAGCGCGCTCCGGTTTCGTACATCAGTCGTGAAAGTTGATGCCACCATTAGTGAAATTTAATATAGGGAGTCGAAAATTGAATTACACGCCATCGCCTTCTCGTAATGGAAGGTGTGTGTGAGTGTGTAAGAGAGAGAGAGAGAGAGAGAGAGAGAGAGAGAGAGAGGGAAAGAAGAAAGTCATAGAAAGAATAAATTTAGGCAGAAGAAGAAGGAAAAAGAGACAGAGAGAATGAGTACCGTGCGCCTCCACTATTGCCGCTAATTCCCACAGAAACGTATCCAAACCTTCCCAAAGGTGAGGTGAGGTAAGTCTTCGTTTACGCGTTTGCGATTTTGCGCCGCTTACTGTCGCCCGCTTCTAAACATCACGCACAGGCAATGGGAGACGATTCGAGGTTTACTACACCAGCAACGACCGCACGGTGTGTGTTTGATGCGCTCCGTTCACGTCCGTCCCAAATCCCACATCGCACTCAGAAGCTAGAATTCTTGGAAGTAACAGAATCCTCCACCGAAACTAAACGAAAAACGCAATAAAATTGTCCTGTGTCGGGCGGCACCAGGGCTCTGGAATACGGGGCCGACGAGTAAGGCAAGGTGAGAAACGAGCGGGTACGTTTCAAATATGAACGTTACGTGAAGTACGGCACAGCACAGCGATCGTATAATCACGATTTAGTTGCCCCGCTGGAAAGCTGTATCGAACGGCGAACTAGGGTGACCCCATGCCGGTCGGTGATTGCGGCAAGAATTATTATTATTTTATTTATATAAATTGGTAATGAAGCAAACACACACAGACACACACATACAAAAGCGCACGGAACATGGTATTGCTTTCGAACGGAGCATGTAGAAAGTTCCCACCCTGGAGAGAGAGCGGGCGAAGTGGATGAGCTTATTTTAACTCGTCCTGCCACGAATTACGAAAATTTCATACCGTTGAGCGTACCTGGGAAATGGATATATCCAACCATTCGTACATCAACGTTATTTGTTGTGTTGCGTCATACGTGTCTGTATGTGGCTCTGTGTGTAAAAATAAGTAAAGTGAGAAAAATTTGAACTTCACAGATTAATTCGTTCGCTGGCCGCGATGGAACCGTTGACTGGCATTTGCTTTGCAATGACGAATAATTTAATGCCATGGTCGGCGAACCTTTCGTGAGGATGTTTAATTCACCGTGTTCCGTTGGAGGAGTAAATTGAAATACGCCCTCATACAAGGGGATATTTTTGACATATAGTATGACAAATCACATTTGAAGTGGTATTAATAACAATCTCTATAAAAAAAGAACATAAAAGCCTAATGTGGATATTGTTTTCTCCAAATTTCTTGGATCCCAACAAACTTGTAACATTTAACAAGAGACTGTTGTTCAAACATTAACTTACACGTGTAAAGTACGTAAGATTAAAGCCTCTGTTTATATAAAATTGTATGGTTTATGGAGAAAATAAAGAAAATAAAAATCTGTCATATAGCTCTAATTTCTTTGAAGGTTTGCTAACATATCAATCACACGACAGGGCAAAGAAAACCAATGTGCTGTCCAGTCCTCAATAATATAATCTGTGCCATAACGTGAGAACGATTGTGGGAACAGATGTGGACAAAAGGATTCATGCTAGTCAGCAAACAGCCCCCACCGAGCATCAGGTGTTGATAAGCATCAATAACAGCTAATAAAGACATTCCTTTACGGGATGGTAGTTCGGAAGCCATATGGTGTGTGTCGTTGGGTTAATTGGTAATATTGTACGCAGCATTGGCGATGGGCTAGTAAATGCCTGGTCATATGTGGTACGCTATTGCTATATCTTTTGATGCACCACGTTAAAGATGTACGCCAATGCAAACTATGCCACTTAAGATTCTACTATTGCGGGGGTATTGTGAAGTAGTTTTCCCGTGCTTGAACGGCCCTCACCCTCTCAAGACACTCGCTCTACGCTCGCTGAACAGTGCTTGACTTTGAGTGGTTGTGATCGCGACCACCGCCATCCACTGCTGTTGTGTGTTGAAAGCTCTTTCCCCATTCACATCCTCCGCTAATCCTAAAAAGTGTTTGTTTTGAAGTACACGGCGCTCAAGGATATACGTTGGCTAATAAACGTGCTAATGGGCCCGATTTGGCGTGGAAAATCGCGTAAAAAAGCACATATTTACATAACGAACGGCTATCGTGTAGCCGCCGGGTCGCGGTTTCCATTCGTCTCGACATGTTTGTGGGTGCACCACCCGAGGTGAGGTACGGGAAGCATCTTTTACCATGCCGGATCATTAAAACGGTGCCTTCTCCGCGCGGCTGCTTTATGATACCCGCCGGCGGTTTGCTTTATTTGTACCATTTCCCATTTTCGGCCGTCAAACCAGCATCCTCCGGCACTCAGCGGTACCGGCACCGGGCTCGTTGATCTTTATTTACTGACATTTTCTGTTGAAAATGACCTTCATGGGATGGGTAGCAGCGGGCTCCAGCTAGCGACAGGGAGTAAATAACGCACCGACCAGCCAAGAGATTATTCATTCAAAAGGCAATCGGATAAGAATTGCTAATTAAAACTTTTCTCTCGCTCTTGCTTTCGATCCGGGCGCTGGGTGCCGTCTCACTCGTTTGTGAAGCGGGAGTGCTTATTTATCGCCCTTGGATCTGTGAAGTGTCCTATGTCCGAACGGCATCCACACCCGGTGCCTACCGAACCGATATTGAAAGAAGGAACTTTTGCCAGATAACAAACTTAAGACCTCCGCCGTGCACGGTGCCCGAACGGGACACCTCCCGGGCACTTACGGGAATCCTTACCCAAACCACTTCAGCTAAGACAGTGCGGTAACTTCCACTCCGGCGCCACAAACCATCGAACACAGCGGAGTCGCATTGTTCAGGATTTGGAATGAGTTGTGCGTAGATTGTATGTTCTCTCGCTCTCTCCTCTCTCCTTATATCTCTGTATGCCTCTCTCTTTTCTATCATCCCTGCATACACCACTGATCCCAAATCACTCGATTATACGGCTCAAAGTGAACTTTATTCTTTACGAGCGCGCTCGCGCAAATCTAATTAACAAACCGTAAATTGACATTTTATGTGTTTTTCGCCGGTCCTGGAGGAAGGTTTATTTAGCGTAATTTACGACTGTTGGTATCGAGCACTTTCCTCGCCGTGCCATCGAATGATCTGCTCAAAGCTTTAGCTCAAACAGAAAAACAAACCGATACGACCGAGCTTCGTTAGTCCAGAATTAAAACGTTGATTTTTAAGGGCTAGCCATCAAACGTTCGGTCCGGGTGGGAGGGGAATGATAATAGAATCACCATCAAAATAGGACGGACCACCTTAACCTCACTCATAACACTCTCTTTCTCATGCTCAGACATAACCTAATGAATCTACTGCTTCAAAAATCGGGCGCACAAACTGAATGCTAATTGACGGTACAATTTGTTCCGAAAAACTTTGTCCTCAAGTTGGGTTTGACGTGTTTTTTGTTTCCTTTTCTCCATTCCCTATTTTCAGAGTGATCTTTTCGATGAAATCGACCTCTCCAACCTGTGCTTCGCGGAGTGCAGTACGAAGAATGCTAACCATAGCTTCCAGGTAAGTTTGTCACGCAATTGAAGAAACACTGTTCCGTATCGATTTCTTCAATGTAATTTAAACTGGCGCTTTATTTTCGTTTGATTTCACGACTTTGGGGTTTCCGAATAAAAATACAGCAAAGCTATAAACGCTGTAAAACATATAATCAATTAGTTTTGCGATGTTCGCGGACGGGTTTCTCGTGGCTGTTTTTGTACCGGCAGTGGCTATAACAAAAAGATATTAAAACATCCATTACACAGTTCATTAAATTGTTCGGCCAAAATCTCCACTGTTTATGGGAGATGTGGTCCACTTTTTTGATGTTGGATTTGCTAACTAATGATCAAAGTGTAATAACGCAAAAGAAAAAGGATCAGCTTTACTGCCAGTGCCGTTGAGAGTTCGTTTTTTCCCCTCTGCTGCCTAAGCACAGCATGTAAATTCTTGACATTGCCAAAAACCAAACCAAAGAAGAATGATTTCCCCGGAATGGTCTAAACGTCGCTCATGGAAGCGGGCGTCTCGACCGGAACATTTGCAGCGTCGACATCAAAGTTGGAAAAGCAATAAAAAAAGCACTGCACTTGTCCCGGATCTTGACATTGTCGCTCGTCTAGCATCTTTCTGAAGAGTTCATTACGAACCATCAAATGCTGCTTGATGTCGCCATCATCCCGCTCTCGCGCTGTCGCGTTTCGTCGGCGCGCTGTCGGCGTGACGGGGAAAACGCAAAGGACAAGCAAAAGCTCTTCACCATCATCCCCATAATGCGTGCGTTTTGTTTCGGATGTTCGGTTGTCGGTGTGGATACACTACGGGCCCAAAAAAAGACTGCTTGCAGTGCAGTAGGAAAGACAAAGCATTCAGGAGATTTTATTAGACCCGTGTTCGTCTTTTGCTCCTTACATCTGTTTGTTTCGTACTAACACATACGCTCGAGGTCGAGTATCACAGTGTCTTTCCGACGCACCATTAGCACCGTTGAGCACCTTGGGGAAGAGCATAAAGTCGTCAGCGTAAACCCTTTATTGCACCCAAACCTTCGCGCGTGGGCTTTCGGTTTTCCTGCGAGTCTCAATAGACTCGATGTATTTCGGTTGGCAATGTGACGATAAACCATGGTATGGATTAACGACACGCACACACACACACACACACACACACACACACACACACACACACACACACACACACACACACACACATACATACCCATTGGTAATACATTTCCGATACAGTGCTCGAGCGTGGTGTTAACAATGTGCTTTTATGACGCGTTTAATGCGGCTAGAGTGGCTAGATGGTTCGAACATTATGGAGCGGAAGTGTGTATAGTTGTGGAAAGTTTACTTACTTATTAGGTGATACATCCAGTTCGCCACTTTTTGACTGTGACCGTAGTGAATGAAACGGTTCCATGGTATAGCGTAATCGTCTGGCATGGCGCATTACTGTTAAATGCCTCATCTGGGACCTTTTACGTCACAAATTGTTCCAGGATTTTAGCAGCGTTCATGTGGCAAGAACTTCAAATGTTCAGGGTCGATTAGGAGATTTGAAATTCTTACATTCGAGCTTGATGTATTCTAAGTTGCAGTCTCCTATTTGTAGATGATCGGTACTCCACTTTTATAGCACATTTTACAGTTTAATCCGTAGTTATCTTCTGTTTGGTATATTTCTTTTTGATGGGGCTATGAGCCGTACAAGAACAGCATGCGAATGAAGGATTTATTATGATTATTTAGGTTCGGAACGTTTTATGCAAGGCCACGACCTGCACCATGTGAGAAATGCTCTCAAGACGATTATTTTCTGCTATTTAATCTGTGTTGAGCATGGCAGGAAATGCTCATTAATCAAGCCAGTTCTAAGTTAATCAAGCCAGTGTGGAATGAGTTCTATTTAAATCCATCCGAGTTGATTGGAGCATATTTGCATGCTACAGCAGTAAGCCATTTTTATTTGCCGTGTATGTTTAACCGGCATCCTTTGTCCCTGAAATCAACGCTACGATGCCACTCTCAAGAACGTGAAACAGCACTTACACTCGACACTGGCAGGCATCATATGTACAATCATTGGCGCACAATGCTGCTTCGCACCGCTAGCTGCAGTTCATTGAAACAATCATCACACGTCGATTGTACTGCCATTCCTTCTTGTCAGGCTCCCATTGCAGGCCCCAAACGCTACATAAAACGCCATAAAATGGCAATGCCAGACCACTCGGGAGCTCGTTTCTATCTGTCATCTAGACAGCGAATTTACGCGGAGTCGAAAAGCAAATAGTACAAAAAAGCTGGCACCGGTGGGAGCAAACGGCAGGCACGGTAGACCTTTACCATACCATTGAAAACACACCATGAATAGAAAGAGGAAACACGGCGAAAAACAAATATGGCAAACCTAACCGGAGCTCCTGCTTATCATGATGGGCCTGGGTCGTACCTTACGGTCGGATTGTTGTTCGCATCGCGCGGTCGCGCACAGGAAAGACGTTGGACGGCGAAGCCGAGATTAAACATTCTACACGCCACGGATCCACACCGTTGTGGTCTAGTTAGCTCGAGGATGGAAGCGGGAGCTGTTGTTTGTAATTTACCGCCCGTATTTCCATGGGATTTTTTTTTGTGTGCGCGTTTCTGAGCTCGGGTCAGGAAGGATGAAAAAAAAAAAACATCTAGCGGGCGTATGTGTGATTGTGCCTGCTTTGATATTGCCTCATGCCTTATGTTCGGGGCAGACAGCCTCGTGGCTCGTAACTGGTTTCGTGCGGAAAATAGGGAAAATTTGCCCTACCGAAGATAACACAACCCAGCCGAAAGACGGTTTACACAAGAGCTCGAACAGCGAAAAACAAATTTTAATTTGTAACCCCACGCATCGGTGCGTTTGCATTTGTCGTATCCGCCTGAGCGCACGTGAACGTTTAAGGGTTTCTTGTCAATTTTCGATGGTTCGGAGGTCCCTTCCGGAGGTCCTTTCCCCCATACTAACCAGGACCGGTAACAGGCGGCATCAGTGTGACACAGGTACGTGCACTCTCGCTAGGATAGAGTGTGGTGGAGATAGGAAAACATAAAGCTAAACAAAAAAAAAAAACAAGAAAAACCCACCACATCTTAGTACACAAAAAGGTCGGTATTAAAACAAACCTTCCTAAAGGCTCTGTTTGCACAACAAAGCTTTCGCTACAAACTGTGCTTTGCCCGCACACGCACACACAAACGAGACAGCGAGACAGTAAAGTGGAGAGTGGCGGGCAGAGCGTGAGATGCGTTACAAAAAGAAAGACTCAAATGATGCTCCGGCGGGCAGAAGCAGAAGGTAAAGAAACCCCTGCACTGCAGCATTGTACCTGTCTCCGGTGGAAAGCTCCGGTTGTGGAAAGCCCGAACCACTACGGACGATGCTATTTACATACGGTGGCGGCTTCTGAGACGGGTGGTTGCGGTGGAGCACAGGGGAATGGTTTGCTTTTCGACTGGTGGACTATGCTGGCATTATAAATGGTGTAGAAACCACAGCACAGTCTCTATTATACCTTTTGTTTGTTCGGTTGTAGCACGAGGTTGGAAAGGATTTTTGTCTATCTGTTTTTTTTTCTCTCTCCTTTTTGTCGGGTCGTCAATTTACGCCTTTCCACTCGCTCACACTTGATTTCGGAGGATGGCAGAAAGGCAGCGAAAAAGGGGAACGAGATAAAGCACTAACACACACGTACAACAGGCGGCGTGTGATCTGATGAAGATGAGCTCGAGCCTTTGCTAATTGGAAATGGTCCTGTGCTATTGTTAAGGGTATAGGGTATTGGTAAGGGCAGGTCCTTGCGTGATATTTCATCACTCACAATGGAGCGACATTCGAGCTCCGGTGCGTGATGTGACGTTGGTGTTTGTCTGGCGCATTGAATCCAATCCAGCGAGCCCCTCACAATTCCTGCCATCCATGACCTGGGTCCCTCATTAATTGTGCGGTGTTAGATTCACTAAACGTTCGTAGTACGGACGGAAGGAAACTACTATCCACTCTCCGCTTGGTGTGTGTGTGCTTCAGTTCAGATGGTGACCCGGTGTAGTATTGCCCAAGTGCCAGGCACACGCACGCCGGGCGCCCAAATTTGTCCTAATGAACAGTGATCCCGTTACCGTTGCTCTGCCGGCATTATCGCCTGGTGCCAGGGGTTTGGATTCTTCGTACCGTACCGTTCGGTTCGGTGTAAGTGGTTGCTGATGTTACCGTTGAATGGAATGGCATGTCAGCTTCACTACGCAGCTACACGTTACGATAATCGATGTAATGACGCTTGACGATGATTGTGCCCGGAACGGGGTTTCTTTTGTAGCGCGTGTGCCAAGGCAAGCGGGAAATGCGTGCCGAGTAAGAGGGCCGAGCGGTAACCTAACTGCTACCCCACTGTGCACCAATTAGGCATGGGAGACAACAGAGTGGCCACCTTTCGATCGGATATCGATGAACTGGAAATTAATTGTCATGGAGCAGTCTAGTTAAACAACGCACCAACTTCATAGCATAGCAGGGCTACTGGACCTTTTTTTTACTGGGCTACGGGACACTTGATAAAGGAGTTTGGATTTTCTTTAATTGTTTAAAGTTAATGGTTCTTTAATATATTTAAAATGATGTTACAATTCATTGCTACTGCATCATTAGGAGTGCCTGCAAAAGCGTGTGTAAAACAAAACAAGACAAAACTTCCTGCGTAACCCTGCATTACACTTTCTAATCGAATTGTCTAACCGCAGAAGCTAATGAATGAGCCAGTTAGCCAGTTGTATGCTTAATGCGATTGTATCACTGTTAACCATCCCGGTGTTGCTTACCCCCCATTTGTTGCAGCTAATTACACCGACCCGTTCGCTAGTGCTGTGTGCTGAATCACGCCGAGAGATGGAAGACTGGCTGCAGGCCCTGAAAGCCGCTTCGGCGCGGGAATTTTTCGAGCCGGGACCACCCGATCAGCACGATTTCCTCTCCGGGCATCATCACTGGTACGTAGTGCTGTATGCCCCCTTTCCGCTATAGCTTTCTGCAGAAATGTAACGGTTCTGTTTGCGACATCATCAACATCTCCCATCCAAAAGGTATGCCACATCTCACGCCCGCCCGACGTACTGCAACGTGTGCCGGGAGGCACTGTCCGGCGTCACCTCCCACGGGCTGTCCTGCGAGGTGTGCAAATGCAAGGTGCATAAGCGCTGCGCCGCCAAAGCAATATCCAACTGCAAATGGACAACGCTCGCCAGCGTCGGCAAGGACATCATCGAGGACAGCGATGGGGTAAGTAAGCGGGATGGTTCCGTGCAAGCCGACGTTAGCTCCTACGAATGCTAATTGTGCGCTCTTCTGCCTTTCCCACCTTCCGCACAGAACATCGTGATGCCGCACCAGTGGATGGAGGGCAATCTGCCCGTCTCGTCCAAGTGTCTGGTGTGCGACAAGACGTGCGGGTCGGTCATGCGGCTGCAGGACTGGCGCTGCCTCTGGTGTCGCTCGACGGTGCATACGGCCTGCCGGCCCCAGTCACCCAACTCGTGCCCGCTCGGGCCGGCCCGCGTCTCCATGGTGCCGCCGACATCGCTCCACTCGATCGGGCTGGACGAGGCGTGGGACGTTTGCAAGCCGCACGGCAGCTTCTCGCCCCTGCTCGTGTTCGTCAACTCAAAGTCGGGCGACAATCAGGGCGTAAAGTTTCTGCGCCGCTTCAAGCAACTTCTCAACCCGGCCCAAGTGTTTGATCTCATCTCGAGCGGTCCGGGCCTCGGGCTGCGCCTGTTTCGCCATTTCGATCCGTTCCGCATTCTGATCTGCTCCGGTGATGGGTCGGTCGGCTGGGTGCTCAGCGAGATCGACCACCTAAACATGCAAGTAAGTGTACCAGTCGTTTCCTAAACCCCCCCCCCTCCCCCCGGAAGGGACCGTCCAGAGCCTCTTCCGGTGTCTGCCGGAGCAAACTGTGTGTCCATCCGATTTCGTCGTCCACCATGGGTAAAATGATTGGGGAAGGAAAAAAAAGCACATCTCATTAGTAACCGTCCTGCAAATGGTGTATATGCTAATAAGGTGGTTGTCCATGATGTTTTACTGCTCCAAACGGCCGGTGCCGGCATCGGGGAGGTTTGGTTTGGTTTGGTTTGGCTCGGGACTTTCGATACTTTACAGCTTCTGGCAATTGTGCTGCTTCATTTTCGCTGCCCATGCCCACCAAGGTCTTGCCCACCAGTTGAGCCGTTGAAGTTGCGCCCAAGGACACGGGCTCATTCCGACCGTGACCGCATGGTAAAGAAATTACGAGAAATGGCAAAAAGAAAAGCGTTCGCGCTTTCCAACTATTGCGATTCGGTCGTGCCATTCCAAGATGGCTGCAAATTGAAGGTCTGCAGTAAAATGTCAAGGGTACGAATTATGGCACGTTATGGAGCGAAAAAGGGAAAAGTGCTTCCTTTGGTAAGAGGGCCAGCCGGGCAGACTTTCACAGCTACAGCAGCAACGAAGCGTTGCGCCTGAAGTGGCTAACGGCCAGGAGTCGACAGGTCTGAGGTCTGCGGTCTGGGTAGAGTCGAGTATTTTATGATTGGTTGTTATGCGTAAAGCACACTCCGGTGACCAAACGGGGTTTTTGGGGCACAACTTTAACGAAGTTTTAGATTTTTACGACAGTAATCACGATGCTTTTATCCAACTAACAGTTCTGCTCTGAACGGTTCCAGCTTGCGGGAGGGATGGGCTTTGGGTAAAGATATCGATCCGAGCACAAATGGGCTTGATCAAACTTTTGGATCAATCAACTCGTCCAGATAAATATTGGTTCTATCGCAACGAGATCGTTGGCCCTCCTATTACATCCGGTTCCCCGTCAAAACGCTCCATGCACGGAAAGACTGACACAGCTAGTGCTGGATGTGAAACAACGCACATTTCGTTGCGCGATAGCTGCTCCACAAGGAGATGAGGACCCTTGTGCTGGCGGATATGAAAGTCCCCGAGGGCCAGGAAGTGGCATGAGCGCAAGAAATGTGTCCTGAACCGAAAACGTCGTGCTGCTGATTTGGTCACGGTTGGATGCGAGAAATCATTCCCGCCCGCAGGAAATGAGTTATGTGAAACGTGTACACTGGGACAACAACAGCGTTCGGGAAAGGCTGACACGAAAGGATATGAAGAATGGTAAGAAATAGAGAAAAAAGCGGGGAGATAGGAAAGGAAATGTAGCAAGGCAACACACGGAAGCTTACGCACCAATATCAGGATGAAGCATCTAAACGACCCATTCACCACCTAGCCCGATCGGGGGGAAGGATTAATATCTAATGAGCATAACAGGTTGTCTGTGTTGTAGCCAACAGAGAAGAGCTGCTCTGAACGTGCGACTACACCGAAGATGGTTTGGTGACTTTCGGTGAGGTTTTCCAGGAGAATTTGCCATATTTTCAGCAAGACGCTGCTGGCGGTTCCACGCTTCCGGGTACCATTTTCCCCACGGCACGGTATTATGTGCTGTGGGGTGTGGAAAGATAATGCGCTATTTGATGATTAAAGAACACTGCCATGGTGCATGGTTTTGTTTGATGTTATGTGGAGTTGTGTTTTGGAGCATGGTTGACAGGTTTCAGTTTCGGGGAATATAATCTTTAGACAAGTGTACGGGCAAGAATAAAGCAGCCGGATTAGGGATTTGGAATTGAGAGCTGCTATCCGCTAGGTGTGTTCATACACGGATGTTGTTACAAATGCTCTTTATTTCACATGTGGTTGGATGGATAAGAATTAACAGAAAGGTGGCAAACAATTAGACAACTTTACAAAGTTCAGCCCACAGCTCAAGCAGGTGTCCGTGGCGTTAGGTTAGGGCAGTTGCGCAATTGCGCTTACCTCACAATTACCAGCTGATTGGCTCCTGTTTTCAACTAATGATCACATTTTCATTTCGACAGTTTTGACAAACTGCAAATTAGGCACGCTTGTTGTGCTGGCAGCCACCATCGCATTCGCGTACTTCGTCGAACTTGTCGTCGCCAGATGCTGGTAATTTAATTTGCCAGTTCTCAACCGTTTTCACGATTCTGCTTACGCCCAAGCACGGAGATACGATGTAACGCCAGACGACGGAGGCTACCGTTGCCACAATGGTCTATAGGTGGAAATGTTGCGTTAAACATTTTGAATATTTTTATGATAAAAGTTTTTGAATTCAGCAAAATAGTTATTTGAAAAAAAAAGAAAAAAAATCTTCCATCTATCTTTTTTTTGTTTTCCAGCGTTAATCATTTTACATTTGGACAATTGTGCGTGGTGCGACCTTCCTACTGGATTGGATTGAATCTAAAGCACCAGCACAAATCAAAGAATTATCATCCATGCGGCTCGCACTGTCTATCCAATCAAATGCATCTGAAAGCTTCCATCCAGTGAAAGAGAGCGCTGTGAATGTTTGAACTTGCGACTTATTTATAATTTTCCACAAAATTCGTCTCCATCTGCTAGCGTTCGAGAGATCCTTTCGAAGGGAAACCGAATACCGTGTGTATTTGTGTCAAATGGCAAAAGTTTAATGCATATTTTTACTGGTTTCTAGAAAATGGTGAAAGTTAACGGGCTGCCAGGGGTGAGCGGCTTGCCAACTTGTCAAGAAATTTCCTTCCAAAGTAGGCAAGTGTGGCACCGAAATGGAGACAGCATTGTGAGGGAGCACGGCTGTAAAGTGTTTGTACAATTTTTATTTTTCCAAACACACACATTTTTTTCTACTCGCAAATTGATGTTTGAGGGACACCCGACACCACCGCATGCTTTCTCTGCTGTGTCTCGCTCATCTTCCAACTCATCTTTCGCATCAGCGCTTAACGATGGATAGGTATACGCGAATTAAACTTTCCCAATTCTAACAATTCGATCGGGGTGCCAAGGACAAGTGGGTGATGATGCTGGTGAGCGATGGTTCCAGCGAGTGTTTGACTTTTGACTTTTCCCTGTTGCAGAAACAATGCCAAATAGCAGTGCTTCCGCTGGGGACGGGTAACGATCTGGCGCGCGTCCTTGGCTGGGGCAGCTCCTGCGACGACGATGCGCACCTACCGCAGCTGCTGGAGCGATACGAGAAGGCTAGCACGAAAATGCTCGACAGGTAAGTTTTGGGGCCCGGTGGGTTGCTGGTGTGAAGCACAGCAAGCGCGAGGGCGCGAGTAATTGAAAGCCCCAGTGCGATGGCAAACGTACCACAAGGACGAGAACGTACAAGCGAATGATGCCATTCCATCAGTGTGTACATGCGGTGTTCATTAAAATGAGATGGCTGCCGCGCCATCGTCTAGCTTCTTGGCAACCGTCTCCGTGCGGTAGACAGGCACGGTGCGTTCAATCAATACCATAAATTGGTAATGTTTTTCTTCACCGGAATTGTGTAATGAGTTGCAGCGGTGTTCGGTTGCAAGGTGCGGGTGAGAACAGAAGTTCAAACTTTGTCACTTAATATTCGCACTCGAATCATTTCAACCCTCCTCATACAAGTGCATGATACTCATACTCTCTCGAATTTCACCCACAATACTGTGCTTGCTGACATCGTTGCAGATGGAGTGTGATGGTTTTCGAGCGCGACATTGGCATCGCCTCGACACGCACGCCCAAGATGTCGATCTCGCACTATCCGGACCCGCTGCTCTCCCAGTACGAGGACAGTGCGCTGTGGCATCTGCAGTCAATTGTCTACAACGAAGACACGCAAATGATGATACAATCGACGAGAATCCTGTGCGAAACGGTCAATGACTTTATTGCTAGAGTAAGAGAAACCAGCTCGGAAGAGGAGCAATTAAGCGTCAAATGTGATATTTTAAGGTAAGATTGCACCGGATCTGACCATTTCAATATGCAGGCTGTAGCTCTCCTCTCCTCTTACCGGTGCCTATTTGCAGACAAAAGTTAGGAATGTTATTAGATACTCTGAAGGATGAGGAAGCTGGTCTTCATGGTGACGACGAATTATTTAGAACACTGAAAGAAATTGCTCAAAAAAGTGCCTCAGAAAGACCAATAGATACGTAAGTAGTTGCGTTTGTTCAGCTGACCATATTCGCCATATGCGTACTCAACCGGATTGCAACTGTTTTTGCAGAAAAACCATAGAGAAAAACGAGAAAGACAAACTGAATTCCAAAGAGCGCATCAGTAGAATAGACCGTCGTTCGGAAAAGGAGGCACTTTTATGCCGGGCCAACAGCCTCAAGCGAGCAATACATGAAGTGGTGGAGATGAGCGAAAAGATCATACCGTACGCACCACAGAAGCGCCTTTCGGTACCTATGAACACACTACGAGGTAAGCGTTGCGTCGTTGCGGCTGTTGCTCGGACCGAGTGAGCATAGAGCTTTTATTTATCTTTGCTTTTGCCATTGTTTTTCCAACGCAGCCACCGCTTCCTCATCGGATAATTCAGTGAACACGTCGCCGGCCACGCTACCACCACCGCCCACCGGCATGATGTCGCCGTCGGTGTCGACGTCACGGCTGACCTGCATCTCACCGCTGCCCGACATGCGGCGCGACTCGATGGATGAGCACTTCTTCAGCACGCTGAACCTGCCCGTCCCGAAGCAGTTCGCCGACGGTGGCAGCCGGCGCAGCTCGGGCGTACCGGAGTCGTACCGCATCTCGAGCATCGAGGAGCTGGAGGAGAACAGCGTGCACACGGAGCCGAAGCTGGCCGACCGCATCCTGGAGCCACCGATCGAGGGCGAGTCCGAGATGGCGACCGACAACCAGGGCAAGGATCAGGACGACACGCTGAACCAAAAGTCGACCACCACCACCACGTCCGATTCGCAGTCGACGACGGCACCGTACGACTTTTCGTTCGAGTCCGACACGAAGACGGTCAAGTTCGATCTCGATCCGAACAGTGCGTTCGAGCGGCTCGGCTTCAAACCGTTCAAGAAAACGATCGAACAGCACCATCAGCAGCAGCAGCAGCAGCTGGGGGGTGATGGGCAGTCTCATCGCACCGAAGGCGGCGGCGGCGGCGGCTATCTGCAGTTTCAGCCGATCGAAGTGTACGAACGCAACTACTACCGTACCCATGCGCAGCGGCTGGGTGTCGGTGGGGCAGGGAAGGCCGGGCTGGCTGGTGGTTCGGGCGAGGCCACGTCGGCGAAAGCTGGCGCATCGTGCAATATGCTGCAGGTGCCTACGATCTGCATTCCCAGCCTGGAGAAACCACCGGAAAACATCTACTTCAGCGAAAACATTACCATCATCGATACGGACATGCCGGTAAGGGGGTGGGAGTGTGGGAAAATGGTGTTTTTTTGCTTTGTTTGTTAACCAGTCAACATTCGATCTTGACAGGAGCGTTCATCCTCCGATGAGGTCCCGGGCGATGGCAGTGATATTCTTTCAGCAATAAGCAACGAAGAATGTAGCGTCACGTCGGAGATACTGGACAGACAATCAGATAACAACTCGCAGGTTCATGTGGGTGACATTATACAGGTTAGTGTGTGTGTGTGTGCGACAGCCACGATACAGGTCGGTTCTAACCATCCCGTTCCTTCGCAGGATCTGGACAACGATCGCTTCAGCCATATCGATTCGCCGGAAACGAGCGACACGACGGAAGCCCTGCACGGCGAAAGCCTGATGGACGACATCAGCTCGGTGCTGGGGCAGGATTTGCTGGGCGCCCTGCAGGACAACACCATCACGGAGGACACGACCACACTCTGCACGCTCGAGCACACCAAGCGGCGAAGCTTCAAGGGCAAGCGCACCGTCGCCGCCGCGTCCGAGCCGGTCGAGCTCGACCAGTGCGGGTTCGAGAACCGCGTCTTCGACATCGACAATCGGTGCGACGACCAGAAGGTGAAGGAACCACGGTTCTGCAGCCTGGCCAAGTTTGTCGAGGGCAACGACATTGCGCGTAAAAGCTTCAAGCGTCCGCACCGTGGCGGTGCGGTGCGTAACCTCGGCCCACCACGGTACGCCAACCGGCTGTCGGTCGGCGAGAACGAGTACGAAAATATCAAAAGCTTTGCGCGCAACCTGCTGCCGGTGCACGGTTCCCCGTCCGACGTGTCCGTATCGGAGACGGACACCGTGCGGTCGTCCGGCTTCGAGTACCGGAAGCTGGTGTCGGCGGCGAACGCGGGAGATGAGGACGAAAGCCTGCCGGACGATGAGCTCGGCGAGCGGTCGTTGAGCGAGAACGAGGAGTCGCGGCCGCAGCATCGCGCCCACGCGAATGACGATGAAGAGGGCGAGGAAGATGATGAGGAGGAAGAGGAGGAAGAGGAGGAGGAAGAGGAGGATGAAGAGAAGGAGGAAGAGGATGAGGACGGGGACGAGAGTTTGCTCGGGCGCGACGATGAGCACGAGAAGGACGACCGTAGCGAGAAAAGCTTTCAGCTGCCGTGCATTCCCACGATCAACGTGGTGGTGGAGCCGCCCTCGCCGGCCATCAGCGACGAGCTGCGGTCGCTGCGCGTGCCGGACATACGGCGCCACTCGGAGCATACGCCGAACCTGCTGGCGCCGCGCGAAATCGACATCAATCGGCGCCACTCGAACAACAACCCGAACCTGCTCGGGTTCGACTCGGAGCACATCCGCTTCCTGAACTGCTCGCCGGCCGCGTCACGGCGCATCAGCAGCGGCAGTCTGCTGTTCAAGCCGGAGGGTTTGGGCAGCTCGAAGAGCAACATCTTCAGCTCCAACCTGGGCCTGTTCGGGACGGACAAGGATGCGGAAGAGAGAAAGAAGGAGGAAAAGGAGGAGCGCGTGAAGAAGCTGCCCATCATCAATCCGCTCGTCCGGCTGCCGTCCTGGCCGAGTAAGTATGGCAACGGGGAGGGATGGTAGTCGTTGACGTTGTTAAGGTACGCACGTTATACAATTCCGCCCCTTTTTCCCCATTGCAGACGTAAGCACCGGTACGGGCTTCATATCGAAGTGCTTGCTGGCGAACGCGGACACGCTGTGTGCCGCGGTCAGCCCGCTGATGGATCCGGACGAAACGCTGCTGGAGGGGTACTACGAGAAGGCGGTCATGAACAACTACTTCGGCATCGGTATCGATGCGAAGATTTCGCTCGACTTCCACAACAAGCGCGAGGAGCACCCGGAGAAGTGCCGGTCGCGGGCCAAGAACTACATGTGGTACGGCGTGCTCGGCTCGAAGCAGTGGCTGCAGAAGACGTACAAAAACCTCGAGCAGAAGGTGCAGCTCGAGTGCGACGGGCAGCGCATCCCGCTGCCGTCACTGCAGGGCATCGTGGTGCTGAACATACCGAGCTTCATGGGCGGTACGAACTTCTGGGGCAGCAAAAAGGAGGACGACTGCTTCCTGGCGCAGAGCTTCGACGACCGCATCCTGGAGGTGGTGGCCGTGTTCGGCTCGGTGCAGATGGCCGCCTCGCGGCTTATCAACCTGCAGCACCACCGGATAGCCCAGTGCCAGAGCGTGCAGATCAACATCCTTGGTAAGGTGGAAACATCGCTGGTGAAGCTTGTGATGAGTTTTGTGACAACACTCCTGTTTTTTTCTTTTTCTTCCTATTTGGCGCATCTGTGCAGGCGAAGAGTGCGTGCCGATACAGGTGGACGGTGAGGCGTGGCTGCAGCCGCCCGGCATGATACGCATCATACACAAGAACCGGGTGCAGATGCTGTGCCGCAACCGCAGCCTGGAGGTGTCGCTGAAGAGCTGGCAGGAGAAGCAGCGCCAGCACAGCATCAGCATTGCCCGGGAGCAACCGTCGACCGCGTCCGAGCATCACGTCGCGCCGTCCGAGGACATGTTCTCCGAGCGCGAGACGTACCTGCTGCTGAACTTTATCGAGTGCGTCAGCACGCTCGTGAAATGGGTGAAATTTCTGATCATCTCGCACCCATCGCTGCAGCCGAACCTGTACGTGGTGGCGTCGAAGACGGCGGACGCGCTGGAGTCGATCCACCCGGGGGGCAAAATCATCGAGGGACCAAACCTTCGCCGACAGCTGACCCAGTTGGTAAGGTTAAGGAAAGCAAGCAGCTACCTCCAATGGTTTGTACCATACGGTCTTTCTTTTCTGCGCAGGTTCGTTGCGCCCGGCAGCTGTACGAGGACACGTGCGAGCTGTTGCGCGAGCGCAGCCACAGCCTGATACTGCGCGAAGATCTGGAAACCAAGCTGAGCGTGTCGCTCGCCAACATGGAGATGGAGCTGGGCAAGTGCTCGCTGCAGCAGTCGTCCGATACGGGCGAAACGAAGGTGTATCTGAACGTGCTAGCCCCGAACGAGGAGATCGATCATCGCAAGAAGCAGAAACCGTTCTGGTTGCGGTTCCGCAGCGGGCACAGCTCGCACCACAGCCCCGCCCTGAGCGGTGCCGGCCCGAAAGCGGCCGGCACTACGTCGCGCGAAACCGTCAGTAACTGGGGGGTAGGTGAGGTCGTCACCTGGCTGGAGGCGATGCAGCTGGCCGAGTACGTGGACAGCTTCATCAAGAACGACATACGCGGCAAGGAGCTGCTAACGCTGGCGCGCCGCGATCTGAAGGACCTGGGCGTGACCAAGGTGGGCCATGTGAAGCGCATTTTGCAGGCGATCAAAGATCTTGGAGCAGGATAGATGTCACCAGTGGACGATAGGTTGGGCTTTCTCTCAATCACCGCTGATGGCTTAACCCCTTGCAGTGAGCCAAGCTAAGGAACATCGCGCTACATCAACGAAACAAATCGAAACCTTAATTTATGACCATTATTAAGCAACCACAACTAGTGGGACACAATCGAAATGGAGCAGAAGAAGATATATTTGACAACAACAAAAAAAAAACTTGAAGACATAACTAAAACTTCGATAAAAGCAACTGAAAGACTTTGTTATCTGTCGTGTTTAGTAGCAAGCGCATCGTAACCTATCGTAAGCATCGTTAAACGTAAGAGTTTAGCTTGTAAGGCCAAACGAGAAAATGAAAAGAAGACCTGCTGCATCGACTGATGAGTGCAGACAGTGTTAGTATCTTATAACTTCCTGAGTCCGCATTTATCATTAGCAATGGTGGCACGGTAGTGCTGTTTTCCTCCCAATTTCCCATTTCCAATCCTTTACAAAACTTGTTGCTGTAAAGGTAAAAGAAATCACGAAAAAAGCCTAGATATGAGGCATTTTTTGTGTTAAATGGAAGCCTACCAATATATCAGCATATTATATACATCTATAAGGAATAAGCAAACAAACGATCTCCTTATACCCACATTAACAGTTATACACATCGTATAGATCTATATGTATGTATGTACATATAGATATAACTAGGTTAAGTGTAAACTATTGGGGCTGTTGATTGTGTGTGATTTAGTTTCCTCCCTTTAATCGTTGCTTGAACCTACCGTCGACGATGTTCATGCCATTTTACGTCTATGGCGTCTTCGTCGTTCCCTTTCCCACCTTATACTGTAAGGATCACTATTCCAAACACACATACACACACAGATTTTATGCACAAATTAAACAAAAGCAAAAATGCCACCAGTTGGCTCACCTGCGGTCTTTGCCATTTTTTGTGTTCCTGTTTAGTACTGTTGGATGTTTACTAATATTGTGTGGTATTGATAAAATGTGCAGCGTGTCGACAGTGCAATGCACCTGTGCTAGCTATGTTAGGTATGTTAGCATGTTAAGCTATCGATAGAAGGAAATGGGTGACCGAACATTGGGCCTGACTATAGGGCCAACGTAACAGCGCGGTGCATCTAGTGCGTCTAGTAGTCAGCAGTTAGTCTATGTGGGTATCCGCCGGACAGGGGCAATGTTATATCTCATCGAATATTTAAACCAGATAAAGAACAGAAAACCAAATACAGATCAAAGCAACCAATTATACACTTTACATGGTTAAATATACTAACTATCGTTTAGGGATATACTAAATCTTATACAAACTAATAGAATATACATATATATACAACCCGCCGGATCGAGTAAGCTTCTGTCCCCTAAAAGGCACGACGCACGAAAGGTCCCGGGCAAGAGAACAACTAACGATGTTCCATGCTAAGCCGTACCCGTAATGACTCTTCAGGATTGGCAGGAAAATGATCGATATTAATTAATTCCCGCTCGGGAGACAAAACAAACAATCTGAACAATCTGACCAACCGAAATCGCTGATTAGGGGACAAAGATGCGGGAGGAAGTACACTGCAACCTTATGCAATTAAAAAGAAAACAAAGAAACAAAGAAAAACCAAAAATACTGCGTAACGAAACAAATCATGAAATTAAATTCTAACGATCCGCGTGCTAACGACAGTAGTAGTAACATTCCTCAATCAATTTATCACTGTATTCCGGAAGCCGAAGACCAGATTTTAATAGAATGGTTAAGGAGGACGAGTGTTGATGGACGAGTGGTGAGTGCGCACCTTCTAGTGCAGACACCGGTAGTAGTGTAGGATCGATTGCAATTCAAACCTTGCAAATGGGATCGAGAAGTAAAGTGTACTGTTGTTAATATCATATATCTAGTAAGAAAAGACAGGGAATGTTCAGAGAAAAGCGCAATAGGCGAGGAAGATGTAAGAAAAGAAAAAGAAAAAGAAGCGAAATAGAGGCTAAAACATGAAAACGAAGAACAGAGCAAAATTGCAGATTGAAAGCAAAAATAACGAACCTTATTCGCAATAACGAATTACGAAGGATATATTAGATATAAATATGATTGCTAAAAAGAAAAACTATAAATCTCAATTGAAACTAAAATACGCTTTCCGCAATTGGAATGTTTTCCATTCGAAAAAGACAATCGTAGTATGTGTAGTTGATCGTTTGAAATTATAAGCAGGATAAGAAACAGAATAAGAAAAAAAAAACACACACACAGTATCACACAGTAAAATTTACAAAGAAATTAAATCCCAACATAATGTAGTGTTAGCAAGTTTAGCAGAGTAATGCAAACTGTACTGTAATTGTTACCTTTTTTCCGATCTTTTTTTGCAAAGCAAACCTGCCGGCGGTAAAGATAGTTTTCGTACAATTGTTCTTATTTCCCCCAGTTTTAGAAAATACAACGTATTGCGCCGTAAGGCATCAAAAAGAAACAAAGTGGACAAAATCGAAGCCTTTGGTTTTTGCTACAAAATTTCTGATAACGAATGGATTGTGTCATTGATTCCTCCAGGCGAGGAGTACTAGACTCTTTGTCATTTCGGTTGCTATGCAAAACCCTAAACTCGTATGAAGTTACTGATAAGTGTCATTAGTCGTTAAAGATATCCAACAGAAAGGTAACACGTGATGATGGTGGCTCGGCGGTAGAGAGAGTTGTGAAGTGAGAGAGAGAGAGAATACGAGAGAAAAAGAGAGAGTGATTTAGAAAGGGAATGGTTACACCTATAATGCCTATGAATTAAGGTATATGTTTCAATTATGTGAAAAATTTACGAAAATCTACGATTAAAGATAACAATTTAAACAATTGATCTTATAAAAAAAAGAAACAAATAAGTAATAACTATTAAAAAATCCTTTAAACAAAACAAAACCCTCAAATATCCTTGATACTGATATTGGCAAATTTGTTAGGCAAAACTGGAACAGATAGATGTTGATCATTTACTGTTTCGCAATAAGTGTGTTAGAGTATTGTCTCTCCCTCTGGTAGTGTGATATCCGGTAGCGCAAGGCATACAAGTTAATCAGTTAATATATTCTAAACTCTACCAAATCATGCATAAAAACGGAAACAAGGAACGAGAAACAATGCATTCAACCTTTAATCACTATTTTGAATTTGTTTGGCAAAACAAAGCAAAGGAAATCGAACAGTAAGACAAACAGAATGTTTCATTCTTCCTTCAATAATTAACGCAAGAAGTGGTGTTATGTAGTAGCGGAGTGTTCGCTACCCTGTATTGTAAGCAAGAACAATCATTCGAGTGGGGTGCGTGATCAGTTTTCGGAATAGCGTTGATTTAGCGTTTCACCTTTTGTACATTACGTTTCTGATTTTGTTTTAGTTTCAACCTTTTCATAAAGTACATTGCAATAGAAACAAGCGATAAAGGAAACGTGCAGATCTTTGCTCTAAACCACTCTACATATCAGTGTGATCTAGCATGATCGTACTGCTGTTTGTAGCAAACACAAGAGGCCATAACGATTACCATTACTAGCATAGCAATACACACGCTACACGGCGTTGACGGTCACCGCTGCATGAGCCCGTATTAGTGGACAACAAAACTATTATGAGCAATATTATGGATCAGTTTCAACGCAATCGGTAGTGTCATCTGTATCATTAGATTTATGTTCCCACTCCTTCCCCATATAATATTACGAAAATTAGCGTAACTAATTGGACGAAAAGCCAAATGTAAAGTGTGTTGCTTTATCACAACAATCTGTAGAGTAAAGCTGGAACGGAACAAAGCTGAGGAACTATTTCGATGCAATAATGTATGACATGTTTGGCTAATGGGCGACTAAATAACGCATCGGTATATAATTAGCAGTACATGCACAACCAAAATTGTAACCCTCTGCCCTGGTGGCATTAATTGTATCATTGTAGCTGTAATTGTAAACTGTATGCAATCTGGTGGCAAGTCTGCAAATTCCGAGAACGGTTAGAGCGGAAGCAACACCGTACACACTGCTGTGAAGCAGTGAGACACAGGACCGCCCCTGCTATCCGCGATCATCCCTTGATCACCATCGTCTGTTTGATGCTATTGTTGATCGATTTGGTTTAGTTTGAAGGCGTCGCCCACAATGTGTATGACATGTGGTGGACAATGTATTGGAGACGATTGATGCTGACAGAATGTAGGCGATGATGTGGTTTGATCAATGTTTTATGGTTAGCTAATCAATTGTTAGATTTTAGCCGATATGGGTGAAGTGACTGTTTGGTGGGGTTTCAGAGAAGGGTGGCGACACAGTGTCAGTAAAATGAACGGCAGATAAGCAAGCGTAGAGCCTAACTTTCTTGATTCTGCTTAAAATGGTGAAACAAATCGTACTTTTTCCAATGACAGATGCTTCTATTCATAACAGAATAAGCGTATGATCAGCACCATAATCTGCAGGCAATGTTTGTTTGTTGTTTGCTTATTTTTAGTGAGACTTTGAGGTCTAGCTCATTCGCCTCTTATCTGCAGGCAATAGGTAATCGTCTTAAACTCATGCTCTTATATACTATTTCCAAAAAAAAGCAACTAAGGACCAATTGCTCGCTCTCTTTCCCACTCTCTCTTTCTCCCTCTCTCTCTTGCTCTCGTCGCGTATTAATAACGAGATACCTGCAAATGTACCGGACCAATAGTGCTCGATTGCTGCTGATTTGTTTCACCATTTTGCCTGTAAAGACCAATGAGCAGAAGAGCAAGTGAACCACATACCAAAAAGTGACAAACCAAAACGTAAAACATTATAATCAAATCCAAGCACAATCAAAGTTTTATATCGATGCTGCGCCCTCTGCCACCCCCCCCCCCCCCCCCCCCCTACATACTCATTTCTGGTCACATAACACACATCAACCATACTAACAGTGGAAGGCTGTGTGAGGGGCGTAGAGAGTTGGAATGAGGCAGTAAGATGGAATGAATTAATGTAATCAATGTGTCGTTTCTCATCGTTGTTGTCGTCATTATGTTTCGGTCTAATTGTAAAACGCAACCAACAACGCAGTCGAGTACTACGGGTAATTAACCAACCAAAAGGTGTACACATTACCACGCATACACATACACACACACACACAACCATAGAAACACTCTCATGAGAATTAGTGCAATCAAGCTACTGCTATAACACAGCGGACACCGGACATGGTTAAACGAATAACTGAAAACATTTTTGTTAAAGGAGATTGGAGAGTATACAGTGGGACGCGGTTTATCCGAGCTCCTCGGGACTCGACCTCGCTCGGATACTTGAATAACATGGATGATAGACCCAGGTGTGTTGTTTAAACGCGAATTCGTATAAGTTTTAAAAGTTCCATCATGTTTTGCAAAAATTTATTAAGTTTAAGTTTAAGCAAAACATTTGAACATTTTCATTAATTTTATTGGTTTTCGTTATACTATTGATTGTAATAGCGGTTTATTCAAACCTTCCGCTCGGCACATTATGTCACCTTTTTGTTGAGCTGTCATTTCTGAGACACACGGATATTCGGACAACCGGATAAATGGCGTCCCACTGTATTCTAAAAATTTATTTGTCTTTATTTTTTAAGAAAAAGTATTTCAACTCCCTTTTTAAAAGTTTGCACATCAAATTACTATGGTTTACACAGTTTGACAGTACGTTAACACCACATAGTTAGTTCTATGCTATGTTCTTAGAAGTGTATCCGCAAGGTGTGGTATGCTTGACGCAGACTTTGTAAAATTGGGCTTTTTTATCAATACGTACTATAAGCTTCTGTGAAATAATCATTTTGTGTGCAAATAATGATGGTTTATTAGAAAATTTTTTGAAAAATTTTTATGTGCTAATGGCTAATAGTCAATAATAATTTTAAACAAATGGTTAATAGTCTCTCTTTTTGGTTTTGTAAAGACCTCCTTGAGTCGTGCCTTTTACACGAAAGAGTTAAAGGTTGTTTAATAATTATTTAGAAATTCAGTTAAGAATAGCCACGTCCATTTAGTAGAAATTGAATTGGTTTTTGTTTGATGTGGTATGTGATTTAAAAACATAGCAAGAATCAAGAAGATCTCAAACAAACTGAAATAAACGTGGTTTGTTTTTTTTTCCATTTCCCCCATATTGAGATGAGCAGCATACTGTTTAGAGGTAGCGAGTAGGAGGAGGTTTACACAACGGTGTGTGCGTGTGTCATTGTGTTAGTGCACATATATTAGTATCCGTATGTAAAATGTAATGTAATACGAGCAGCTGCTGCTGTTAAATACAACAAACACAAATCCTTACAAAGCACACATTTCGTACAATTAACCGCCATGCACTCTGATGGTTTAATAATAGCATAAAATGGATCTTGTTTTGATACGTTGTTTAAACTAACTTGCGCTGATGCAACGTTCCATACATGCAGCGAAGCTTACTTACTTGCATTTTGTACCAATGTTTACCGCTAACTGCACACATAACAAAAGCGAACAAAACAAAAATGAAAGTTTTCTTCACGAATGTACATCTGTGATATTTTGCATTCTTTAAATCTTTATACCCACCTTTTTCGAGCACAAACAAAATTGCCAGATTGGAAGCAACAATCTTCAAACACTTACACACATCTCTCCCACATTCTAAAGTGGTTCGTTTTGGAAATTATTTGAAAGAAAACAATGTGTCATACGACACACGAAAAACGAATAATACAAAAGTAACGTAAGCGACTTTTTTACTCATTCATACAAGTTTACTGAGGGGTGCAGTGCGCCTTCTCCCTTTAAGAAAAAAAGATAGTTTAATTTTCTACCCAATTGGTAAAATGAAAATGAATGCAAAATCGGCATATATAGTACCACAGCCACTGCAGAATGAGAGGTAGTTAGCATTAGTGCGAGGGTGAATTCCTGCACCGGAACCCACAAGCCCTTCAAACATCATCTCGCCTCTGTTGTAGACGGTTTTACCGCTCTTACTTCTTATTCGAATGGGATATTACTTGTTCCCGAGATTTAACACTGTTACAACCTTAACACAGAGCAGAGGACAGACAGACAACAGAAGCGTTCCGAGCGAGGTTTTGCAGCAAACCCACAGGTTTTATTGTAATTTAAATAAGCGATGTCAAACACAGACTTGTTTTCCCTACCCACTGGTCGAACAGGAATCCTTACAAGCAAACTAACAAACAAAGAAAACCCGGTTTAACATTGTTCCGGAAACCAAAATGCGTGTGTAGTTCAGTGAGGTTGTTATTTTTCCTGCTTACAAAATATCCGAAAACAAAAATGTTGGACACCCCAAAGTGGTCCAGGTATTACTTATCGATCGTTGGAAGACTTTTGCTTTCTCTTTCCGTCGCTCGACTGCGGCGACCAGTTCCGGCTGTCTATGGTGCCAACCGTTCGTACACCCACCCTTCCTCACCTTGGTGCAGCAGCGTTCCATCGACTGCTTCGCCCTCCTTTAGCGCCTTACGGAACCGGATGCGATCGTGCAGACGGTTTGTCTGTCCCTGCCAAAATTCGATCGCTTTCGGGCGTACCATATAGCCGCCCCAGTTCGGCAGGGGCACTTCCGTGTCCGGTCCGAGCTCCTCTTTGATGGCCTTTTCCTTTTTGTCCAAAAACTCCCGGCTCGGTATCGGTTGGCTCTGCGGGCTGGCCAGGGCACCGATTTGGCTGGCGCGCGGCCGCTGATGGAAATAGGTTTCCGACGCTTCGCGCGATATACGCTCGGCCGTGCCCTCGATGCGGACGGACCGTCTCAACGGTAGCCAGTAGAAGGCAAGGGCCACATTGGGATTTTCGGCTAGCTCGTCCGCCTTGCGACTTTCGTAGTTGGTAAAGAATGTAAAGCCTTCCTCGGTAACATCTTTCAGCAGCACAAACCGTGCCGACGGTACAGCATCCCTGCGTTTGCGGCGAAGAAGAGTGGCGAGAATAACGTTATCAGTCTATCGCATCGTAACCACAGACCCTACCCGCGAGTGAGATAAGCGAATGTACGATTTTCAATTGTTCTCTTACTTTGTTGCTGTTGCCAAGCACATAGCGTTCGGTTCGATGATTTCTGGAGTTTCGACGGCATCTTGCATCCACTTGCGAAATAGGCTTATCGGTTCCTTTCGCTCGAGGCTTGATTCTAGAAAGATCTCCTTCTCCGACTTGTACTTGATTCTGAGCGCTAGAATGGAAAAGAGCCTCAATTAGAAAACAAGAACTGGTTTTTTTCATTCAAGGCACAAAATCTGCTGCTACTTACACGCAAGATCTACGAACGACATCCTTCTCAGCAGCGTTAATCTCATAGAGAAACAGAATAACAACTAACTGCTCGGGGGAAGTTCGGATTTGTTTTGGAACGAAAGTTTTCGCACCGAATGACGTTTATCGAGTTTGACGTTCCGTCGCGCGTCATCGATTGACTTAACAAGCCCAAGCAACGACAAGGGTTTAAAAAAGGCGTTAAAACTAGGTGTACAAATAAGTTTCTGCGTGTTTTTCAGCACCTGAAATATCCCACAACATTATCTTATCTCGAATGATTTTTAATAAAAATGATAATATTTGAGTATGTTTAGACCGTATTTTTTCTCAGTTATGAAGCATAAAATGCTGCTGAGATTCTTTTTATTTTAACATTTCAATGAAAATAAATAAATAAATAAATTTAAAAAAATATTAAATAAAATCCTACCTACCTATAATAAATGTTGTTTAGTATTTTTTTAGTGTCTAGGTGGAGGCCTTAATGGTGGACGCCTCCAAGCCATCTTCAAAAAAGAGGTAAAAAATTTTCAAAAAAGACATGTGTTCAGCTAACACTTTTATTTACTTTTAAGTTTACGCTTTAAAGAGTGATTTTTTGAAGATTTTCCCTAGATTTTTTCGTGGCATTGAAAATTTGCTTAGTTCCTATCGTTGCCCTCATCGTTTTGATGTTCATACGCAACCAGCTATCCTCACATTAACAGTTTTCATCTGCGCTTTGTAATGTGGTACGGTTTCGCATTGACTATTGATCGATGGTGTTGATATTCGTGTATCTGACCAATCGACAATTTTTATTCATTTTTGCTTGGAAAGTTAGAAGGGTATTTAGGTCATGCTTGGACAAGCTATATGAAACACATAGCACAAAAAAAATACAGCTTTTTATTGATGAGTACTAGAAATGCCTTGTATTGAGCAAACCAGAGAAGCCAAGAAGCTTTCTTTTTTTTCTATGGATATTTGATTTTCACAAGCAATGGAATGGAGTCACAGTTGTACTCTATCGACTTGTTTTCTTTTCTTTAGAGTTCTTACACACCGGACGAATGTGACAATTCGCGCGTTCGACGAACGTAGCTCAGTCCGGCTGTAGCTCCAAATACCGAAATAGGCAAGAAATTTCGACGCACTCGCGAATTTGAAAGTTCAAACGACTTGTGGCCTAACAATAAATGTTTGTTACATAGATACATGTTACAAATGTGTTACATAGAATTGTTTACTAGCGTTGAAAACATTTTCATAAATCAAAACAATTTATAATTATCTTTTTTTTTACAATGTTTTTGATTTTTAATTTGAACGTGTAACCGACAAAGTTCGTGTTGCGCAAGCACCACGAACTGCTTGATTTTTATTCTCATTCGGTGTGAATGAGCTGTTATACACGCACATGCAACGATCTGTAAGTGAAACTAATTATTGTTTTTCAATTCTTAATCTCCAAAACAATAATTTATGTAATCAATGTCCATTGGACAAATATACAAATACATTAGACTTTCTCAATAAAAAACGCCTAGCTGCAGAATGTGCTGCAAATGTTTGCCATCACAACAAGTGATTCAAAATATCTGCACCGGCTAAGATGTTTGCGCCAATTTATTAAAGTAAATTCTGTGAAAATTTTAACTTTCACGTATACGACGGGGCATCAACTTTTTCAATACGGAACGTCTGGTCAGCCTACGGATGGACGATTTCTATCGGTGGGGAAGATGTTCCAAAAAGGAAATGAATCACAATTTTGTCCGCTATTAAACTTTCCAGCTGCCCCTAAAACGCCAAACATTGATAAAATTGTAGAAATTCTTCAAAATGTTTAAATATGTATCTATACAGTGCTGTTTACAAAAAAATACCCTTGACTATACCACACCACAATGGAATGCAGCCTTAGCCATCAAAAGTATGTAGATTCTCGTACAAAACTCCAATCAGCATAATAAACGATTGCAATTCATTCATTGAAATGTACGCTATTGGTGAAGCTAAATTCAAATTTTTAAATGAATTCAAGAACATGTTCTTTAGAGCAGATCGGTAAGGGACGAAACACAAAAAAAAATGAATCAACCTTCACGGGTGCGTTAATTTTAATCGCACCTTCAATCCAAACTCACTCAATTGAGCAGTGGATATTGGACATAGTAATATCCGTACGCAGCAGCAATTCGCAAAGCAGTGGAAGCGGATTCGTTACGCAAGGGGAATAAAATCCATTTGGCATGATTAGCAACCGCCAGTAGCTTTTTAATTACTACACCTTATTAACCCAGGCTCCCGACGGTCGGTCGGTCGATGGGTCGTGGTGGCGGTAGGAATGAATTAAACTCTTCACTCTTCTATTGCTATTTTCTCATTTAGATTATTCCAGCCGACGGCACCCGGTCGCGGCTCGCACAGGTAGGCAGCATCAGCTGTGCCGTGAACGCCCACCGCCGCTGCCGTTCAGAATTCTCATCAGAGCCGAGCAGCACCATGACGCGCGTCTCATTTCAGTTCGGATTCAGATTCGTCCAAGAAACGGCGCGCGTTTAAAAAGTTCCGCCGTCTGTTTCTGCTGGTTCGGAGATTCGTAACAGACGTGTTACGCTTGTTGTTATTGTTGGTGTTTTTTATTGGGTGGAGTAGAGGGAGCTATTGGAGCACGAACCATCGTCGCCGTATCCCGTCGAGCCGTATCCCGCCGAAACATCCAACATCCCGACGACGACGATGTCGAAAAAGTTGACCAAATTCCAAATCATCCTCGACCGTGGCGCCCTGCTGTACCTTCCCGGCCAGGTACTGTCCGGGCGAGTGCTGCTCGAAACGCAGGCCGACACCGCCGTCCTCGGGCTGCACTTTCACGTGCTGGGTGAGTGTACCGTGCACGTGCCGAAGGGGCGGCGTGACAAGTCGTACGATAAGGAAAACTACATCGACTTCCGCATGAAGCTGCTGGACGATTTCGACAACAAGCCGATCCTGCTGTCGCCCGGCATCCACTGCTTCCCGTTCAAGCTGGGGCTGCCCGTCTCGCTCCCGTCCACCTTTCTCGGCCGGCACGGTTGGGTGCAGTACTATTGCAAAACCAGCCTGCAGGAAACGTCCGGCATCACGCACAAAAACCAGCAGGTGTTCATCGTGCTGAATCCCATCGATTTAAACCTGGAGGTGCCGATCATGAGCGTAAGTTGTGTGTGTGTGTGTGCGTGTGTGTGTGTGTGTGTTGGTCATGGTTGGTACACGTAAACGGAAAGTCGCTAATTCCCGCTTGCTGCTGTTGTGTTTCGCCTGCTAGAGCCCGCTTGAGGCGAACGTCGATCATCGCGTAGGCGTCGGTTACATTGGCGGCACGGTGCGCTGCAACGTGGGCCTGGACAAGCGGGCGTACGTGCCGGGCGAGAGCATACTGCTTACCGGCGAGGTTCACAACCGTACGAATGTGACCGTGAAGCTGCTCAAGTATGCACTCATCGAGGTAAGGTTGTTCGTCCCACGCGCTCCAAGCGTTGGTTGGTAGGTTTGGACCGGGGTCATGCATACGGGTTTGAGTTGTCACGTTATATGGTCAAAACGGGTATCAAAGTTTGGACATTTTTGTTTATGGACGCGCGGCTGGAAGATCATTTTTAAACCATACACAATTATTTCATTGTGCTGTGTTAGGACTTTTGGCGGTTGTTGCAAACCGTTTTACAGAATGGTGGTCAGATTTAGAAGCAGTTTTGTTTCAGCATTAAATTTGTCTTACTTAGCTTACTAACTTACTGACTTACTGACTGTGCCGTAAGTGCCGAAGCAGTAATACAGCGGCGTTCAGCGTTTTTGATAATGTTAGCACACTTTCTGGACACTCTGTGACGTTGTGTGAAAATCTGTTACCGCGCGGCTACATGAGGTGAAATATACAGCGAAATGAACTATTTGACAGGCGAAATATCTGACAGGTACAGCAAAAGGGTTGGAGGAGACACAACATCCGCTTTCGAAATTCACTTAAAAATAATATCTTCTTAAGCAGAACATTCCCTAATTAGAAGAAATTATGAACTGTTGACTGAAAATTGACGAAGTACTCGATATTGAAGTTATTTAATGGATTTAATTACGATTTTGTGCACGTTATTTGTTTACATTGCACATCAGCTGGTTGCTGTGATGCTTTATCCGTCAGATATTTCGCCTGTCAAATAGTTCATTTCGCTTTATATTTCACCTCGTGTAGCCGCGCGGTTAGTCTGGACTGTTCGTGCAAGACTCGTACAAATCTGATCCAAGTAACCGTCGAGCCCGTCATGGCAGCCATAGGGAAGGTCACGTTTGTACGGGACGGATGGAATAGTACTGCTGTTGTAATGTTTCATTCTCTTCTCTTCCCATGTCATCATGCTCCTCTTCATTTGCTTCGAAATGCCCAAACCCCTATCAGACGGTAAAATACTTTGTGCATGGTAAGCTGGTGCACCAGGAGCGCCGTGAGCTGGATGCGGTTGTGCGTGATAAAATAAAGTCCGGCGGACGCGACGTGCTGCAGAATGGGCATCTGACGGTGCCGCCACTGCCGCCCACCAATCTGCTCGGTTGCCACCTGATCAAGGTGCAGTACAGCGTGTGTGTAAGTATACTATGCCACAGACGGTCAGAATCGGTTTGGCTATGTTTACTTACCCGCCATTAACATCTTGAGTCTATACCAGGGGTCTCCAAAGTGGTGCTCAAGAGCCCAACATGTGGTCCGCGATGATTTTTCTATGAATTAAATAGGGTATTGTTAGGACTATTTAAATTAAAATTAGTTTTCTTTTATTTTGTTAATAGGAAATTAACAAGATCAATAACAGAAAGCTGTGGATATTTTATTATATTCAGTTAGTATTTTCTTAACGAAACGAGATTTAAAAGTTATCAAAGTGAAATGGACAAATTGTATTATAACTTGCATTATTGTGGACTTCCCTTTGGGCAACAGCTGTACTAAAATATTGTAGAATAGATGGGAAGAATAGACTTATTACTGCTGCATGGTAAACGTTTCTTCTGTCACATTTTTTTATTCAAAAACAACGTAATAGCAATATAAAATCGTTTATACCTTGTGCATACGATGTGCTTTGTGAGATTGGAATGGATGAACTAACAGCATAAAACGATGTTCTTTTACCACTGATGCTTGGAGCAGTTTTCTATCATTTGGTTGCAGTAAAGGCATTTGGTTGCATGTAATTTCAACTATTTCTCCAAATCTTCCAAACTCTAATTCACCTATTGTCAGCCTAAGTTACCCCAAAAAAACCTCCCCATATTGCCATCAGCTTTTAGTAACTATTACCTTTGCATTTATGTTAGCATTACTGTTCCGTATAATTGAACTAGAAAGTCCAGAAAACATGTTGCTTTTATCAATTTACGTAAAATGCTATCTGAACTATGTTGTTAGTTAAATAATAGATTGCTGTTGATGCTTTATTTAACGACCACCACCAGCGTCCCAACAACTCATACGATCCATTGTGTTCATCATCGCAGGTGCTGGTCGAGCCGAACTTGATGGAGCGCCAGGAAGCTATCCGGATACCGATCACGCTCGGCACCTACCCGTTCCGGCGTGACGATGAAAATCTGCAGGAGTGGGTGGACAACTACGTGCAGTATCCGGCCGCGTTGCCCGTCTCGCGCGGCACTCCGTTCGAAGTGTTGCACTAGGGCAGCCGCACAAACCGCCCTGGGATGTGAGGAATCTGTCACTGTCAAGATTAGTAGATTAGTTTAGCTCCCTCCCCGTAAGGATGTACGTCGATTGTAAGCTCGTACAGTCGGGTGGGTACGTTAGCAGATTTAGCGTTTAATTAAACGGCTAAAGAAGAGTTGGTGGAGGCAAACGCTCAACCTAGCCCACACGTACATCGTTCGAGAGCGCACGGTAGAGCTCCGAGATTTTTAAATGAAATGTCATACGAATTTCTATCAAGTCGAAATAAAGTATAATCCACAGGACAGCAGTGCAATGACCGGTTGTGGCAATGACCGGATTTACCGCTCATCGCAAAGGGGATGCAGAGATTTTAATAATCTTCAAGATTGTTTCACCTGCCACCCCTCACAGAAACTGCACAGCATAGCGTCGTTTCGATTTGCCGACCAGAGCGATGAGAATCTTATTACGACGAACGACACAAACACATTTTTGCAGCACTCAGACCCCGGCAGCTCTCCGACCCTGACAAAAGCGTCCACCGATCCCTGTGATGCCCTGTCGTTGGCAGCCATTCACTTGTAAAGCGTTACATTTTAAGACAACACCCGCTAGCGGCCGAAGTCTAGGCGAGTACGGACCCGGCAACCAGTGCAGCGACGGAAGTAATGATCGGGAAGATGCGTACGCTTTTTTACGTTTTTTTTTAAAGACTTCTCAGGTCAGACACACACATTAATATATGCACGGGATGCATTTTTGCCGAGCGGGGTGAAACGATGAAACCGAATCCCGAGTAGACAAAAGCTTGCCAGAACGATTCCAACCCCAAGCGAGTGAATCGCCGTGCGCCGTAAAGTATGCAAGCACCGGGTCGTAGTACAGGGCGCGCGCGACCAAACCGTTTCGCGAAGGGCAGGATAATGCGCGTTCATCCGAGCCGATGGTGGTTCGTGCGCCGCTCGGGAGCATGCTTCTGTGTTTTAAAATGTATGCCTCCCAGCGAAGCAGAGCCCGTTCCCGGTTCAGTTGCGTCCGAAGCGCCAGCGACACGGGTGTCTCCTGTTCTGTAATCACCCGGGAAAGGTAGAGAGCAACCTGTTTTCCCCGTACGGGCGCACAGGAACAGCTTCATCGTAACGGTTTCCTTCCTTTTTGGAAGCTTTTTGTCTGAGAGTGTATGTGTGTGTGTGCGTTAGCTAGTGTTTAAGTAATTCATTCGAAGCTTTCCGCATGAGTCGTTCCATCAATCGTGCCACATCCCGTGCAGTTACTGTCTGTGTGCCTGCGTTGCCGTCTGAATTATTGAGCAGCTTAAAGGCCGCATTTGAATGATTGGAAAATGCTTTCCCTCACCGTTCCGTTCGTTTGTGGATTGTGGTTGATGTGTGTGTGTGTGTGCGTGCGTGTGTGAAATGGAATAAAAATGTGCCAATGTGGCAATGGGAATGAGCAGTAGGAGCTGCAGGGTCTGGTATAGAAAGCCGCGTGGAAAGTGCAGTACATGTACAGGGGGTGGTAAAGAGCCTCGTGCCATGAGGTGAAAATTCGATGCTGGGGCTTGTGTTTGCTTTTCCCGCCTCTTCGTATACGTGTGTGTGTGTGTGTGCGTGCGTGCGTGTTTGTTTGGGTATTTCGACAGATGAAGTAGTTTTGGTGAGCTTTCACCACGTTGTGTGTATAGCGCGAATGCAGTTTTCAGCTCAGCGTGCAACATAGAGCGAAGAGTGTGGTGCGGTGGTGAACATCCGTTTAGATTCCCCAAAACCTCCGCCCAACACCGCAGCTTGATCAGCGAAAAGTCGCGGGAGAATTTAACAAAAGAAGACACAACCTGACTTCGAGGATCTCACAGCACGGCAATACCGTTGAGGCAATACCGTGTTGCCAATCCATCGGGCACCACAAAGAAAAACCCGTGCAGCTCGTACACTCAACAAAACACTGCCGTTAGTGTGGGTGTATGTGTGTGGTGCTGCTCTCACTAGTTGGTGATTGGGAGAAATGCATTTCGCTGATGCATTTCTGCTAGGTGTAGTGGCACCACAGCTCTCATCGGAGCACGAATCCCGGGAACTGGGTGAGAGCTGCATAGTGCGTGTATGTGTGGGTGTGTGTTAGGGAGAGTAGGTGTATGATAAGCCTCGAGCTACGCGTATGCGTTGAGGAGGGGGTGGAGCACCGCTTGCAGTACTTCGTGGCAATGTGATACGATCGTTACCAATCGCGCGCGCGTGTACCATCCATTGAGCGATGAGTGTACAATTTTACGGTTAAACTGATTTCCCTCTGTCTCTCCAGTGGAACTGTACGGGGAAAATGGAAAACTAACCATCGAGCTATTAAAGTGCGGCGTGGTACAAGCGTTCCACGGTTTTTTTTATGGTTTTTGTTTTAAAATAATGAACAAAAGAAAATAAAAAGAAAATATCTCGAAGCTATTCGCGAGCGAGGATGGCGAAATGGTGAAACAATTAACTTTGCGATTGTATTTCATAAAGGGTTAACTTCTGATTGATTGATTGATTGAAAAGATGTGTAACGTTTAGTATTTATGTTTAAAGTTTGTGAATATTTATGAAACATTGCAGTTTTGTTGGCTGTTCTCTTTGGCTTGCAAAACGGTTGGTTTTTAAATGACGAAACACGTCTCGTTAAGTGTAAAACAAGCGTAATTACAGGGTTTCCAATCATATAAGGGAATAGTTCAATTACTTAGGGGAATGTTGCAAATCGGTAGGCGAATATTGCATGCAAGCTGTGGATGTTTGCAATCACTTAAGGGAGTGTTGCAATCGATTAGAGTGTTATGTGGAATATTCCGATACTTGTACACCATTAAGTAGTAGTAGTAGTAGTAGTTTTTATTGATTTGAAATTTGTGTACAGTGTACAATGGGTACTCTTGTAGATTTGTAATGGGTTCGAATTCGTTTTCTTTCCT
>KB668000.1:220372-222872 GCA_000349065.1 Anopheles quadriannulatus
TGGGTCAACACACATACTCTCGTTTTTGAACTTGCCTGCGTTAGGAGAGCTAAGCTTGAGCCGCTTGCTCTTGGTTCTTCCCCTGCCTCCCATTCTTGGAGGAGAGGTCAACGCACATTTATACCTAATTGTAATTGTTTTCTGTTTGGCGCACAGTCCGAAAAATACGTCCTATCTCAACCGAGGCTGATTGGCGAGTGTGAACACCATTAAAACTACTAGGCGTCTCCTTCAAAAGTTGTACATAGTGATTATGAGTGTTTGTTGTAGCTCGTTATATGAAAAAAAAAAGAATTCATTACATTTTTCATTACTTCAGTTCATTACGGAATGTTGTCAGTGCAGTCGAGCATGAGAGAAAACGTAACCGCGTGAAGTTGTTGTGCGAATGAACGGCAGCGAGCATATCCGGCCGTAAACTACTAGCAAAACGCACCATACCGGGATGCAGTTAACAACATATATCATAAACTGTGCGCGCTATCGCTAAGAGACGGCGGGCAGGCGACCCATTACAGTCAATACTCAATATAAAGGATGCAACAACATCTTGTGTTACGGGTAACTTCGAACCCAGCCGTCAGCAAGGATCTGTAGGAAATAACGCAAGCCAAGATGGCAGCAGAAAACGGTGCAAAACATTTCTGCGATTATTAACACGGTGTAGCGAAGCATTACACATCCCGGTAGGTAAAGGAGGGCTTGCATGACTCAAGCAAGAGCAACGCTTGTTGAAAACACTTGGGTAGTAGTTATTATGTTGTTTTCTTTTCTCCATCATCTCCATGGTGCCTCTAGGCACCTCCCTTGATTCTACATCGTTGAAGGGCATTGTAAATGGACGAGGGAGGAATTCGTGACCCAATGCGAATGCAGCTTATTATGCGTGTGTTTACGCTAAATGTGTTCATTATGTGGTGCTTCCTTTACTTCCAAGGGAAAGACTTTTGTTGCAGGGTAGCTGCGAGGTGATTCTTGCTACTTTTAGGAGATTTTTTTTACTGTTTCTATCGCATGTATGTTTGCGGTGCGGTGCTTTTCAAAAAAGGTCATCAAATAGTGAAAAAACCCTCAAAGTAGATGCCAATAGATTCCATGGTAGCTTAGATTGGGTCCACTAAATATCGACTACCTGTCTCTCCACTGTAAATTTAACCGTTGTATCATAGTGTTGGTCGGCCAGAATGTTACTGTTGAACCCATTTTAATCATTTGCTTTTCTCGATGTACAGAGCAACACATGAGCAAATTGAATGTTTGGAAACAAAATTTCCACGAACACTACTACACACAAAACCCTTCTCACCCCCTAGCAACTTTTGCAACAAAAAAATACGATGCTCTAACACGAGTTGTGCATTTGTGTGGAAGCTGGAATGTTTTTGTAGCGAGAGCGAAAGGATGGCCGAAATAAACAAATGGACAAATTTTCGTTCGTTGCGGTAAGAGGGTCGTCCATCGTCGGACCAATGGCTCCCTTTGCGCAAGGTAGCCCGAGCCCGAGTGTACGGGAGCTTTGCTAATGGATGCGTAAATAACCCATTCTTTCCCGCAATGGGAGTTTCGGAACGGTTGTGCGGCAGGGGGCAACAGCTGACGGCCAATCCGTGACAATCGTACCCTTAGCGAAAATAAACCGCTTTCACTCAAATAAAGCACCGCCCGACTGGACTGCTCCGAATTGTGTCCTGCCAAACTGGCTGGTTCCTCCTCCCCCATCGTGCGCCTGCCGCTGTAACCCTGGTGGGGCGACCAGAACCGTGCCCCACTGATGAGCGTTGTTCATCAGCGAGAAATGATGCATTTAACCTGGGGCTGTTCGCTTGGTTGCTATGTGCCTGCTAATGCGCTGGTTTACCACCTGCGGGGCGGTCGGAACGAGCAGGATGATCGAGCGAGAATCACACACACACACACACACACACACACACACACACACACACACACACACACACACACCTCCTCCGGGGGAGGGTAGGGTAGCATCATCAAACAAAAGGGGATGGCCATAAACGGCGATCCAATAATCGGCAGGCGACCCTTTTTCCGGACCCTTCCGGGCAGGTGCTATATTTCATACGCACAACCGTGCCGTACAAAGCGGCCGCATTACCAAACAGGGGACCCCGTACGCCTGTAAAAGCGTGTTTGTGAGCGGGTGAAGAGCATGGGCGGCGGCGATGGGTGAAATGAAACATCAAATTAATCGCTAATAGCTTTCGGAGATCGTTGCGGTTTCCGGTGGGAAGGGGAGGGGGAGGAAGCGAAGGGCAGGAAGTTGGACAGGGTAATGGTGTCACTTTTGAGCACGGAAAAGATGGCGCTTCACGAGGCTGCCGGTGGGAGGGGCGAGCGAGATAATCCCGTTGCCCGCCGCGAGGTGATGGCAGATGCGACTGATCGGCCACGCCGCGTACGGGTGAAGTAGGATTTATTAGTTGACATTATGACAGTGCTTGAAAGTCGCTGAGGGAGAGAACAGTGCTCCATCGGGAAAGCT
>KB668000.1:227872-295592 GCA_000349065.1 Anopheles quadriannulatus
GGTACGTTCTGCATAAATTGAACAACATTGAAAAAAAAGAGCTGATTGTACATTTGCTACACACAACTGCTTAAAACGTCGATGCAATTTGGAATGCGTTGAGGCGTTACACGCTACTTGCAATAGTACTGGAGCGAGAGAATGTTGAAATTACACTTTCAATGTGAGTACATCAACAGTTAATCAAACAGACTACAGCATAGGACATCAAAGGCTGCACTAGTGCTGAATGAAACTACCGTTAGTATGAGTATGATTTCGCTGCTCTGCTCATTTCGCTAGGCGTAGTCTTTTTTCACAACCAACGGAACATATATATTTATATGGGATTTCAAACAAAAACCCCTCAGCAGGATACAGTGGATGTGAAAAAATAGATAAATTTATCACTCTATCACAGGGTGAGAGAGAATAAGTGAGGGATATGGTATAGACAATTATTTTATTTATTTTTTTCAGCCAAAAGGTCACTTGCGCTAGATTGCTGGTTGATTGGTTTTGAAAACGATTTCAAGCGTGGATTAAGCCACGACAGCTACCATTCGTGACCGTGGCACACAACAAACCACCGGCGTCCCACAGACGTACACCTAATGCTTCGAAAACGTTCAGCGAAACACACACACACACACACACACACACACACACACACACACACACACACACACACACACACACACACACACACAGCTGTTTATCTCTGCTCCGGGCACAAAACCGCCATCACCCGCGGGCCGGCGTGTGCAATTTTCCAGCAGTCCCGCGACACACTCGTACGGAACCGGCCTGTAGCGATCGACCCACCAGCCACCAAACAGACAGAGGTGTTAAACAATTGTCAGTATGTTGTTTAAAATCTATTCACACATCGGTGGGAGGGGCAGGAAACACACGTGGGCACAATAAAGTCAGGTACGAAGGGAGCAAGGGTGAGCAAGGATGATGGGGTTGGAATTTGCGAACGTGAGATGATCTCGTTCGGACGGCGTGTGCGCGTGTGTGTATAGAGACCGCCCCAAACGCTAGCATCTTCCCTGCATCCTACATCTTCCCCTTCCTCCCTTCCCCCTCCCTCCTCTCTCACCGCCACACACACTCGCTTCCACATTTCTCTAAACCCGGGCGGGCGGGGAAAGCATTACGAATAATATTATGTAAATTCGAATCATGAAATATTTATACACCGGGTTCCACACGGACGCCTCCCGTCCCGATTGGTCGGACGGTTGCTCAGCCCGTGCGGAAACCGTTGGTCCTTTTCTTTGTCCAACATGCGAGAAGGCAATCCGCCACCGTCAGTCAATAGCCGGCACCGAAGGGAGGACCAAACGCCGAGTCAAGTACACTTGCCCCGTACCATCCGCACTGTTCGGCCCCGGTCGCCCCGTGGTGACAGACGGGAGTACCACAGCATACCTACTACGCCCACCCGCCCGTGGCTGGGTGGGCAAAAAAACACTGCCGTAAAACATTGGATAAGAAACGAAAACAAAACACACATACAATACACACACACAGGCAGACATTTCCGGACTAGGCAGGATCCTGTCAAACGCCTGACTGACAGTGGCAGGCAAATCTCGCCTCGCCGCTGTCTGTTGGCGTTGTTTATCATCGACAGAGCAGCACCCAACACAAGGCCGATGTATGTGGGTCGGTTGGTGGTTCGCTGGTTCCGCAGGATTGTGTTGGATGGTGTTATTCTTCCGCCTGCACCATCTTCCACCACCAGCGCGCCCCGCTGTTGAAAGTATATCGCAGGTGGTGTTTGATGGTCTCCACGCCTGCCCCTCCACACACCTCGGCAAACCCCTAGCCCCGGCAGTCGGCTTGCGGACGCGTGCAGAAGGAGGGAGAGGATGAAAAATGGTTTTACTTGGAATGATCCTGCCACAATCTTCCAGCTACCCTCACCCACAAACGCCTTCTGCATGGGTAGCTGCTGCGGATTTCCGATGAAGCTTGTGTCCGGATGCTATGGCAGAGGGGGAAAAACACGAGAAACTAACCGAGACACACACACACACACACACACACACACACGCGCATACACAGGCACACTCATATTTTCACGCCTTCATCCCGTTCGAGCGAAGCAGCAGAAAAGGAGAAGAAACAAACATTTCCCGCGGGACAGGAAATGAACGGTTTTGGTCGTAGCTTCCGTGCCGGGGTACGGTGTGGCCGCTAGCGAAACTGCTGAAATCATTTACACGAGCAATTGTTTTTTCGGGTTGTGGCAGGCTCCTAATTAATGATGTTTCCAGGCAAACAAAAATGTGGGAGAAATGAAACGCACAAGAGTATGGCTAGCACCAGCCAACTAGTCAACCTGCGAAGTGAGAACTTTATCAGCCGTCCCCTCGGCCAAGAGTCACACCGAAAGATAGCTGGGAATGGCTGTTTGATCGGGCTGTTCGATATTTGCAGCGAAATTAACTGAAACCGAATACTCCACCCGTGAGGCGCGTGTGAGTGTGGCCTTGTTTCGCGCCCGGAAGCGTCCATTGCTTCACACTGAGGATGAAGCAAACGAAGCGGCGTGGCGTCTGGCGTGCTAATGACAATTAAATTGCCTTTAACACTTAAAGTTATTACATGACAATGAACTCCTGGGCGATTGGCTGCAGGTCGCAGCGCTGCGAAAGCGCATCGGTTGATTGGATGGATTGTTTAAGCTAATTGAATTCATTCGCGATTGAATGCTCCTACACTGGTGTGTGTGTGTGTGTGTGTGTGTGTGTGTGTGTGTGTGTATTTTTGTTTTGCTTTGGAAATGATACTTTGACACAGCTCTGCCAAATGTAATGTTCGAGTTTAAGCATTCCTAATTGAATCATAGCAAATTAACATCAAAACCTTTTTACCTGCCCATTGGACTACATTACAAAAAGAATTTGAAAATATGTGATACGTTTACGTATTTTTAGTAGATGAAGGCGCAAAACCGTGTGCTGTTTTCGAAGCACAGAGCGCAAAGCGGCTCTAATGCCGGATAAGTAAGTAAGTCTCGCGTCAGCGGAGAACATCTTTTGTCATATACATCGCATTCTCGACGCTTGCGCAACTTTACAACATGCCCGTCGTGGGTTCAAGCCCCGTATGGTCCGATGTTTAGGAGTGGCTATCTTGCAATAGGAAATCTATTAGTCACTGGTAGCCAAGATCCGTTGGTAATTATCTCAGGCCTAGCCCGACAGCAGTTGTTCTGCCAACAAAGAGGAAGGAGTGTAAGGACCTGTGGCTTGCGCAAACTGCAGCAGAAACCTTGCAGCAGGAAGATTGAGCGGGTAAGCGGCACTGTTTGGTCACAAGGTAACGTGTCAAGCCTAAGGACGGTACATCGAACAAACAGTAGCCGAAATGAATATCAATAAACTTCTGGGCGTTTTGTGGCCGGATCTGGCAAGGCAGCATCCCGGTTTGCTGACGTGATCTGCTCCAACTTTGAGTGTCAACAACGACAAAGCTACCATGTCGCAGAACTTAGCACTGAATTTGTTGCACTGAATTTCCTTTTCGGGGTTGCTGTCGACATTCCTTGCCTGGTTCTAAGTTCGAAAACTCCGCTGTACACTTAGCACACACCCACAGTGCGACAAAGTTGAGAGCGGTTCGCCTGTCCGATGGGCAACTTTTACGTGTCGCGTTAAGTATTTCAGCTTTAAGTTTCCGTACTTCCACGGCACTCGCTGTCAATGTTCACTCTTACAAACGAAAAAAAAACGAAGCAAATCCATCCAATGGAAAGAAACAGACGATGAAAAGGGAAATACTCGGAGGGAAACTTTTGTTGAGTATCGATAAACTATTAATCAAACAAGATTAATCAGCATTCTTCCGAACATGATGACGATGATCATCATCACCGAAATTGCTCATCACTTTATTTATCAATTCCGTGTACTTTTTGGACGCTCCAGCATTGCGAAGACTAACTTTTTTTTTGTTGGCACTCTTTAGATTAAAGGCGTCCCATTATGAGTAATAGTTGCGATTGAAGTGTTCCGCTTCGGGTTACAGGTTCGTGTGTTTCGCGTTATTTAAAATGCTTTCTTCACGTAAACAGCCAGCAGAGGATGAAGTATTAGCATGAGGCATTGTTGGGGAAAAAAAATAATTCTGCCATCAATTTATATTTGAATTCGTGGAATAAAAGTACGCTGACGGGTCCTTCAACTGGGAAGTCGGCGAAATACCACTCCTGCTCGAAACGTCGCTGGCTGATGGTTTGATGGTTCACGGATTTCGAATGCACTGAAAGTGATGTAGAGGATGAAGCACGTTTTACGTAATGCAGAAGCAGAAACATACCCGTAACACGTAACACGTACATGTACACTGGCAAGCAGTGCTTCAATTACCAGGAAGCGGATCGTTTTAATCACTAGCGCACCCGTTGCGATGCTTTCTGGAAGGAAGCTGCCTGAGGCAGGCTTTTCAGTAACAACAAACACAGAACCATTAAATAAATAGAAAAAAAGAAGAAAAAAAAAAGAATAATAGCAAGGAAATACATTTATGATTAATGGCAACTTGTATGTCAAATAGCAGTTGAACTTAGGATTCAATTTGAAAACATCCAAAGCGAGTTGCGAATGTTTTACCTCAGCAAATGTACTTTTTGAGTCATTGTGCAAATCGATTATGCAACCGTGATTTGAACTGATCCATCGCAACCTTCGTCCATCCATTTTGGCAGGGCACTTTCCGCTGGATTCGGAGTACTGTCTGGTGTGGATCTGTTTGGATGTGCTGTTCTGCACCGCTAGCATCATGCACCTGTGCACCATCTCGGTCGATCGCTACCTGTCGCTGCGCTATCCGATGAAGTTCGGCCGGAACAAGACGCGGCGCCGGGTCGTGCTGAAGATAAGCTTCGTATGGTTGCTGTCGATTGCGATGAGTCTGCCACTAAGTCTGATGTATTCCAAGGTAAGCGCAACCGGTCCGGTTTGTACCAACCAACGTCAACGAAACCAGCGCCCGCTCTTTTCTGCCCACAGAACCACGCGTCGGTGCTGGTGGACGGAACGTGCCAAATACCGGATCCGGTGTACAAGCTCGTCGGCTCGATCGTGTGCTTCTACATACCGCTCTGCGTAATGCTGATCACCTACACGCTGACCGTGCGGCTGCTGGCACAGCAGAGCGAAAACCTGGGCGGTGTCGGCAGTGGCGGCGGCTGGTCGAGCGGGTGGCTTGGCCAAGCGCCCGCGTTCGATCGGCGCAACACCTGGAAGCGCATCATTAAGCTGAGCCTGCCCGCGGCCCAGAACCCGCACGCACACTCGGCCGCCTCCACCGATACGGAGCTTTCCACGCTGGACAATCACGATCTTTGGCTGCTGGAGTCTAGGTAAGATAGTATGGCGCGAAAGCGTACCGAACCGACCCGGGTACCAGGGCCTCGCAGCGCCAAATCGGCTCACTTCTATTGCTTTGCTATGGGGGAGCAACGCGTACCAACATTGTAAACCAATTTCATCGGTGCCGCAAGAAAATGTATTTTGTTTTCAGCATTCCAGAACCGAGCTCGATTACAATGACAGCGATGCAGCGATTCGGCGAGGAGATGTTGAAACTTTCCCAAGGGCTAGAATCGGTGGCGCAGCACAGCGATCGAAACCAGGGCCAGAACGGTAGCTCACGCTCGCCGGAGCCATCACGTGAGAAGGAATCGTTTCGGTAAGTGGGGGAAACTTTCATTGGCTTCACTGGAGGAGGAACAATAGGTGGTGTAATTGGTAGGACGTATGTAACTACGAGTAGGAGGAAACCTCTTAGGTTAGTTGGTTAACCTTCGCAATGTGAGCATGAACATAATTCATTGTTCGGTATATGTTTTTCGACAGTAAAACCTAGTAAAATGTGAACGGAACAGCAACATAAACCTCTGATTGCATGCAACCACGAATCCGGTATGTGCCTGTTACAATCGCTCAAGTGTGCTGTACAGCGGTAACAGTATGTTTAAAAATGTATGTTGTTTTTAAATAAACTTCATCCAATTGGTTACCCATACGGACACAGAAACGTATCTGTTTCAACCAAATTGTGCGGCATTAAAGTGTCATTGAACTTAACTCTGATTTCCTAAACTTAACTACTAAAGTAGAGTTAGTAGTACTTAATTATAGTACTTTAGTGAGAAATCCGTGCCTTAGCACACTGGCTGGCAACGGTTGGGCATGCTTGTAATGCACGGAAAGCACTTCTACTAGCACATACTTTCCTGAATGCTCACTGAGTTAGTAATCTGGAATGTGTTAGTAACTGGGACTGTACGTCGGATACTTTTATATATGAATAGTCAATGAAATTCAGGTCCTCGGTAGGTAGGTTTAGTTTTTAATCTGATATCCTTGACTAAGTTTAAACAGCAAAATTGGTCTAAAGTACTATCGTCGTAGTTGTTCGTGAAGCTAAGACAGGACAGGTTCCAGAAGGGAATGCATAACAGAATAGTAGACTAGTCATAGATATTCAATACAGACCGCGGTCCGTATGAGGCTTGAACGCACGACAGGCGGGTCGTGCGTGTCGTGATGTGCACCGATGAAGCGCTTCCAGGAACCTGGACAACGTTCGAGCTTATCGGATTTGAGCCATAAAATAAAAGCCATTCCCTTTTTGCTTTAAGAAGGATTTTATCGCAAATCAAAGATGGATGAACGGCAAAGTTAAGAAATTGAATGACAGCAAGCAAAAAACAACGAAAATGCTTCTCCACAGCGGGGTAGTTAGGGACTTATATACACGATACCGATACCCCGACTGATGGATTGATAACTTGGAAGGACAAAAAAAAACCCCAAAGCTGAGAGTAACATGACTAACGGCAGCACATACATGAACGTTTGATATTTGGCTCGTCCCTGGCTTTCTCCATTCTAAAAAAAAATCAAACCCAACCCTGTCTTACTTTGGCGATGACGTGAAGGAAGTTCCGTTTCATGTTTGTCGCATTCCTTGCCGTCCCGTCCTCGTTCCTTTGCGCGCCAGCCTTTACAGCGAACAGTGGCGATGCCACGCGACCGGCAAAGGCTTATCGTTTGCCAGCACAAAAGCACACCGAAAAGTTGACTGATGCCGTAAGATTAATGCTGAGTTGGGGAATTTTCAGCAATCTTTTACGTATGTCATCACTTCACGCACGGTTGGCGCTGGCAACCGATGGCTTTGTGGCGTGTTTTCGCCGTACGTCGCACAGCGATGGGCCGTCGTCGTGGCGCTGACCGTTGTAGTGGAAAGGAGGACATTAAAAAACATGCACACATTGGGCTATAAATTGTCCCTTTCCGTGTGTGTGTGTGTGTGTGTGTGTGTGTGTGTGTGGAGCCGCTGTGTTTGGTGTCGTTTTCGTTTTAATGGTTCGGTGTCGGACGAACAGTAAATGACCGAGGTCCAATTCGGTCTGAGGGTGAAAAGCCACCACATAAGGGTAAATGTGCCACGATGAAAGCTCAAGTGTTCTACGAACCGGGTGCCAGGAAATTGATATATACCACCGGCCCTGGGATCGTTTGATAAACACTCACACAACAACACACCTGAGTGTTTTCTGAAAACTAACGCTGTCTCGAAGGGGAGGAGGGGAGGGAGGGGGGGGGAGAAGGAGCAATGCTTACAACAACATCAGAGCAGCGAGTTGTTCATCTGTCAACATCTGTCCTCGATGGTTTGAGTGTGTTCGGAATCGTTTATGCTTTAGTTCGAGACTTTGAAGTGACATGCGACACCGAGAAAATGCTGCTACTGCTGCTGCTGCTCCGTTTTGGGCTAGCCCCTTCCTACCAGACGATAAATTCATTACATCATCCCTAACATGATAAATTTACCTTTCCTTCGGGTTGGGGCAGCGGGCACGGCAAACCTGGCGACGCAGACGTTTCGGCTCTCTCGTCCCATTCGGCACGCATTTCCGTGTTGCCATGTCGCGGGGCGGCGATAACGACGAGGCGATGAAGTGTATTACATTACAGTTATCGTAGCTTCGATAAATTCAATTCGTTGGCGCTGGTTAACAAGTTTGCCAGCATTGGTATGGGTTTGACTGTGTGCTGTGCGTGAGGTTCCCACCACCCGGACGCGCGCTGTATGACGTGCGCTTCCACGCCGTTATGAGTGTAATAACATTTTCTTGCCAAAATATGTATGTGTGCATGGGGTTGTTCTTGTGGATGATGTGGGCTGTTCGGCGGTACAAGCGTACGCTCTTTTTTTTCGGTCTCCCGCAGCAGATAAAAAAAAAACCTAAAAAGCTACTGATTTGCTGGTGAAATTCATCATGCTTGATAAGGGAATTCGATTATCCTGCCTTTGTTCTCCTCCCGGTGGTGTATTGATTTCGGAGGAAGAGAGGGGATGGGAAGTAGCGCATCGCTTTCATTGAGCGCTTCGCACGAAAAGCTCGTGTGGTTTTTCCTTTCACACCATTTTCGCTACCCGGTTTTCACGTATCCCTTTCTGTTTGCTTTTCTTCTCGCCCCTCACCGACCAACCACCCGCTCAACCCGCAGCAAAAAGCCAGCCAACGCAAAGCATGCGCCGGCGCCGGTCACGATGGTAACCGTGCGGTCGCCAGTGCCGTCGAAAAAGCGCCGCAGCTCCACCTCCACCTGGATCGCGCGGCGCAACTCGGGCACGCCGCCCCCGGTGCGGCTGGTGCGGAAGCGCTTCAAGAGCCTGCCGCACGCACTGCCGCCCCCCGCATCGGACGACATCGAGGTGGACGAGCAGTTCATGCAGGACGTGCTGTACGAGCTGCGGGACCGGGAGGACCGGGGATCGGTGCACGGCTCCTCAGCCCGACCCAGTGCCGCCGGGCTGGAAGGCGTGCCAGCCGCCGGCAGCAGGGCCACCAGCGATCGACGGGAGGGGCGGGACGCGGGCAGCAATCCAGCCGGCCCCCGGCAGGCGCATCCACTGGCGGCACCGAGCCAGGCGGCGGCCACCCTAAAGCTGCCCCCGCCCTGCAAGTGTCCGTTCTTCGGCGAAGGTGCGCCCGGCCGGCAGCAGTACCTGCGCCCGGCCGAGATCAAGATCGTCAAGACGAGCACCGACTACGGGCCGATGGGCGGGGCGGCATCGAACGGCGACAGCCTCGTGTACAGCACGATCTCCATCTCCTCCGGCTCGAACGTGACGACGCAGCCGACCCGGTCCATCTCGAGCAGCCTGTCGACCCTGCCCGCCTCCGCACTGGCGTCCCCGTGCCGGAAGGGCAGCGCGCCGAAGGGCATCTCGGTGGTGACGTGGGATCAGCGGCGCCACCAGCGGCGCGGCTCGAGCTTTGGCGGGGCGCGAACCTCCCTGCTGCTCACGCCGACCAAGGCGAGCCCGTCGAGCGTGTCGCTGCGGCGGTCGATCAACCTGCGCCACTCGGCACTGGAGGGCGGTGGCGGTGGCAGCTGCAGCGGCAGCAGTGGCAGCGCCGGCGAAACCATGTTCCGCGGGGCGCCGAAAAAGAACAGCTCCTCGCCGTGCCTGATGCAGCACCAAACGGGCGGCGGCGGCGGTGGCGCTGGTGGCAATGGCGCTACGGTAGCGATGATGGCGGTGGCGGCCGCCTCGTCGACCGTGCCGACGCTGGCCACCACGACGATGGCCGTCCGGTCGCACCACTCGCGCAACTCGAGCATGATCTCGCGCAACTCCTCCCGCCACGGGCGCATCATCCGGCTCGAGCAGAAGGCGACCAAGGTGCTCGGCGTGGTGTTCTTCACGTTCGTCATCCTGTGGGCCCCGTTCTTCGTGCTCAACCTGCTGCCGAGCGTGTGCAAGCACTGCGAGGACAACATCGACCAGTGGGTGTTCGAGTTCGTCACCTGGCTCGGGTACGCCAGCAGTCTGGTCAATCCGATCTTCTACACCATCTTCAACAAGGCGTTCCGGGACGCGTTCCGCAAGGTGCTGCTGTGCCGGTACGGGCTGAAGGCGCGCCACTGGCAGCCGAACAGCTAGTACGCGGCCGGTACCGGCCGCGGTCCGGACCACAGCGAGCTGTAGCTGCATCTTCCTCCTTCTCCTCCTCCTCCTCCTCCTCCCAACCACTCACCCACGCAAGCACACGAACTCCGCGCACAAACGGTTTCGGTCGGTTTTTGATACTTCCACGTTTAAGGCTTCTCGGGGGAGGGTCGTGTCACGTCCCGTTTGGCGAAAGGACGTCGGCCCTGCACGAGTTTGTAGATATAGCGTACGGTGTGTCGGCGCGTGTATGTGGTGTTGTTATCTAGCAATAAATGTTTTATACCCTCTTCGTAGTAAACAAAAAATGAACCGCTCAAAGCTCGTCTTTATTGCGTCCAGAAATACAGCAGCAGAGAGTTGTGTGTAATTGGTAAGTAAAAGGATTGAGAAACTTGCTGCACTCACAGATGCGTTCCGGTCCCAAAACGTGAAATGCCGAGAAGTGGCACCACCTTCTACGGAAAACGATCATCCTTCCCGTTGCTAGTACTGCTGGTTGAAAGGCGGGACCGTATCCAAAGCGGTACAATACGTAATACACTTTTAATTACAAACTGTTAGCGGCGGTTTTAAGTCCAGGTTTCCACCGAAAGTTTTCTAGGTTAAAATAGTGCTAGTACGGATCCGTCCGGGAATAATTTCGTACTGTTGGCGGAGTTTAGATATCTTGCTCACCAGGGTCGCGCATGTTTTGGTGTCAGTTCCAAGATAGGGCGAAATGTGCTATTTTGATCCAGCACCATCAACGGAGTCGGCAATATCAAGACGCGATGTTGCCAGTCGTGGGTCACTTTTGCTATATGTCGGGTCGATAAGATGAACGAGTTAAAATGGCAACACAAAAAAAAACAAAAACTTTCCATTTATTTTCCTTGTTCCTTGCACAGCTCACTAGCGAACTAGCTTGTAAAATGGCCATCGTTAGCTTGGCGTATTGAACTGTACGTCGCTGTGTGTGTGTGTGTGTGTGTGTGTGTGTGTGTGTGTGTGTGCTAGCCTTATCAACGAAACCGTTCGCCATAGCGGAACCGAAATCGAATGGAGGTACCGACACACAACAAAGGATAACGATCCTGGCATGACGGAGATATCATCGTTCAAAACAACTTTTCATCGTTTTACCACCGACTTACGAATGATTTTCCATCTAAATCCCTTTCCGTTACGGTTTGTACCGCCACTCCACCCTTCCCACCTCAACTCACCTCATCAACCTCTCGTTCGATGTGCATTGCCGTTCGAGTTGAATGTGAAAATGGATGGATCAATCAGCACACAACACACGCTCTACGCTTCCTGCACCCGGTAACCGAAGCAATCGACCTTAGGAGCTTATTGCTTTTGCTGCTTACAGGACTTTACCACCGGCGAAGCTTTTTGCTCTCTCTCTCTCTCTCACACACACACACACAACCGTACAAGGAAAACAACACAATTGTGTGACGAATTGTGAAACGTCCACTGGCGCAGCAGCCGGTGTAAACCCTTGGCCCTGTTTGCAGCGGCGATCGATCTGCGGCAAACCCGAGCCGGATGTAACGACATACTACAAGAATAGCCGCTGCATAGCAAGTGTCAACCATCGCCTTACTCCAAGGTACGGAAACCATGTGCAGCGGGTTCGGGTTGCTTTTGATGAAAAATTGATCCATTTCCTGTACCACCATTGTGTACGATTGCATTGTGTCTCCTACGTGTCCGTCCGAACGTCTCCTTGCACACGCTTGCACACGCTTATTGCCGATTTGCTGCCGAGTGGAAGCAAACAGGCCGTCGTCGAAAGCCCTTGTCACTCAACCAACTGTCTTAAGCCGTGTAAAGCTGCCTGCTGTTGTGCACTTCCATCACTGTATTGTCGGAAAAAAAATAATAAAAATAAACGATTGGCCAGAATTTTACTGGAACATACTTTTCCGAACTGTGCCCGCTTCCCGCTGCTTTTGCCGTCTTCTGGCATCCCAGCACCGGACTGGTTTTTCCATCGAACCGGCCCGGAGCTAGCAAACGTCTGGTAACGTGGCAAATAAAATTAGCGCTGCATAGCGCTTGGCCGGTTGGAATCGAATTAGATTAAGATAAATGGTATTCTGTTACACGTTGGCGTTACTCAGGTGTGCCGTACCCTGGCCAAATGCGGGCACCGGTACGAAGGCATCGTGCCTGCTCCACCGAACAACTATGACTACGACGACGACGACGACGACGCATCTCCAGTGCAATGAGCTGCATAACGAGTTTATGCTACCGCTATTCCATTACACCAGCGTGCGTTAGGGCAGTGGCCGAGGTTCCGAAACGTTCCGAAGGTAAGGGCGGGCAAACTTAGTTAAGAAACTTAATCTCGCCGCATCATGGGTACGCATCTCCGCACACCCGGCAAACCCATTACCGAACGGGCGTAGCGAGCCGCCGCGATACCATCCCGGCCTTTCAATAATCAACTCTACAACATCCACTCCCACTCCGCCCCTCCGCCCATCCATGGCGGTGTCACCTCGTTATGCCGGTAACGGTCGTGTTTTACGACCGGAGGCATTATGGATGTCGGGCAACAGGTCGGCCTCTGCGCAACACAGCAAGTGTGGCAACATAAAAGGTGTTATTCGCCAATTCAATTACGGGCTTTTACTTGCTGTTGGTCATGTTTGGTGCGTTGTAAATGGTTCCCTCGACCCGGTAGTAGAGCGTGATTCCGTTCAGCTAGTTGTTCATCATCCAGCACACAGTAATGCTGAGAAACGATGCACACGGGGTATTGTAATGTAAATGCAGCGATTGGTATTAGCATGAAAGAGTGATTAGTGATTCAATTTATGATTCCTTTTCTTGGCCAAATTTCTAATCCCGAATAAGTTCCGCATTTAACTCCGTAGCTCGATTAAAACGAGCCGAATGATTTCCCTCCATCGTTTGGCGCAAGAAAGTGTACCAACAACAAAGCCAAACTTTGCCCACAGTACTCACTTAATACCCTTCCGAAAAGCCATTTCGTTACACGGAACTGTGCTCCTATCAGGCTGGGCGGGACATCAGCACAAAATAATTAAAACACAATCAGCTTTCGTGGCTGATTATTACGGATTCATTTGCAGGTCCGGAACGCGTCCCCGTCCATTCTTCTCGCCGGGTTTCGAGCAGCCCCCACTCTGGGAACGGGTAACCCGATACGACCGTAACCGCTGCGTTTCCGCGCTGCCCCAACAATCGGTAGGGCTTGGGGGCGGCATCGTTAATGGGCACACAACGGGTATTAGCAACCTTTGCCATTGGCCAGGGGCGGAGGGAGAGGGGATGCATTGAACCGTGAAAAGCACATCAGACAAAAGCCAACGTAGTGCAGAAGTGAGCCGTAGCAACATTGAAACCGCTTTCGTCCTCATAACCCAAGTTCTTTGTCTATGTGTATAAAGACCCTCCTGATCGTTTTCGCCGTTTGCTCCCCCACAATCTCCCTTTGCGTCTAGTGTGGTTTTTTTTTGTTTGTTGTTGTTTGGCACTCCACCGCAGAATCATTCCCGCAGTACCTGTAGTGGTGGATGCAAAAGATGGTAAAAAGTTTGTATCGATTGCGATAGGGAGTCTTGAAGCACCTCCCCAAGCGCTTACTGCTTGATTGGTTTTCCAGTGCAAACAAGAGGCAAGGATGGAAAGCTTCGGACGGAACTTTTGCCCTCGTCGGCGTGGCGGTCGATGCCGATCAATGCCAATGGTACGAGAGTAAAAAGTAACTTACTACACGCGCCTGCACACACACACACACGTACATAAAGGTAGAGGGCGGCTTTGCAATTATTCATGACACGGGAGAAAGGTGAAAAACGTTCACCCGAGAAGTTAGGGGACTGAAGGATGGTTTCGTATCGTATGCTAAAAACGCTAAAAATAAACCAAGAAACGTAGGTACAAGAATGTCCCCCCGCGCCTGTCGCAACTATAGGCTGGAATATTGTGAATAAGACAGACAGAACAAGGGCATGGCTAAGGCAATGGCAAATGGACAGACGTCCCTCGGCACGCCCTGCTGCACGCCTTCACACATTACCGTGAGTAAGTTTCGCCAAGTTGCACTACCACTACTACTACTACTACTGCGACGACAGCGACAGCCGCTGGCAGCTCTGTTCCTACTGACAGAGGGATTATTGTTGTTGCCTGTCATTATACTCTTCGCTCGGGCCGTAACGCACTCACCACCGTTCCCGAGTGTCCTCGTGGCCGCCGCCGGGAGACAGTGTGGCGCAGCAAACGAATCACCGGAACTGGCAGACTGGTCGAGAAGCTCGTGCGACCGACCGACCTGGCTGGCTGACCGGCTGGCCGGTTTTTGCTTTCATTGCTCTTCACCGTTCCGCATACAATTATGAATGAAGGAAAACGATCGCTTGCGACCGAGTAATTATTTTCTCATCCAATATTCAAATCCGTTCCGATTGGTTGCTTATTTGCTTTTGGTCGTGGGGTTCGCCTGCGCGTGTCCTGCTGTTGCACGGTGCTGCTAGTATGTGTCTGTGTGTGTGGGTCGGGGGTTTCTTGGCCAAGGGCTCGGCCAAGGGCAATTTAGCGATAGGTATTCAGGGGCACATACAGTGGGAAGATGGTAGAAACCAGCACAAACACAAAGGAGAACAAAAAAAGGGAATAAATATTTGTTGAAACGTTGATTTTTTTGGCTAAAAATCGCATTACAATATTTTTAGTGTATGTTGTGGTCTGTAATGTACCATGAGGCTGATACTGGGCCATGGAAGTTCAATTTCTTGAGGAAAATCGGGGAGAAATAAAAAAAAGGAAATGGTCCAATTTTTTTTGTTTACTTTCAGTGTAGAAGTGCTACACTAGTTCATAATTACATATTCGCCACTATGACCACTTTACGCTCTGGCTTTGCTGCTTGAGTGTCCGAAACCGTGCTGCTAGCAACATTAGCCTGCTACGCTCCCTCCGTCCTTGAGGACAGACTAAAACGTCTTTAAGGGATGACATGACCAGTCCACTCGAACTTGGGAGGCTTGGTACGATACACCACAATGATATCACCGTAAAGCTCGTGGCTCTAGCGGCTCAGAGATTCTAATCACACGCTATCCCATACCGATTCCTCTACTTACGATGACACTAACACTGTGCTATCTTACTCCAAATGCAGTTTTTGCGTTGCGTTGAACTCGACTATTGTTGTCTCTGAGCTCACTGTAGCCTAAAAGCTAAAATTCAAGTTGATCATACATGCGAATGTTTTTCAGTCTTACTGCTGAATCGACAAAAAACATGTATCAACTCGAAAAGGGAATGGGATTTCTAAGCAACGCACAAAGTAATACATTGCATTCACTTGTATGCGCGTAGTAGTTGCTCTAAACAGTCGTTTCCGCACAAACGCACCAAACGGGTATGCTGGGGTTTTCCATCGAACGCCCAAACTAACTAACATGAAACAATTTGCAATTACGACGCCCCATTGCCACAGAAACTTTGCCTTCGAGCTGCATTCTCGTTGACAGACAGTTCTTGTAAGAGAACAAACTGGCAACTCTGAACCATCGCTTACGCGATTACTGCTTGCAAACTTACTCTATTCGCACCGCTCAAACGATCGAATTCGATTGGTGGGTTTTTCTTGTGAATGTATCGCGACAGCGCATTTCATGCTTAAAAGGTCAGTTCTCGCTATCGTATTTTGACAGAAAGTGTCCCACGTTATCGCCAGGAAGGAGCCAACGCATCTGTCCCCGTGATTCCGACGACAGACAATTCCAATACAGTGAACCCTCTTTTATTTGACACCCCATTCTAATTTGAAAAACCCCTCTTATTCCACAGTCCCATTGCTGCTTAAATAAGGGAGAGTTGACTGTACTTGGAACTGTATTAGAATGGGTATGGTTGGATGGAATGAAATTAGAGGTTGGTAGAAACAGCAGATCCTAAAATACCTTGTACTACAGGCCTTAGAATGCAATTTTTTAAAAGCTTTGCTTTGACTATTTTGGAATCATGCTGTGCTTGATAGTTTAAATGTATTAATAGTTGTAAAATTTAAGAAGAATTCCCAAAAGGTGCGTGATGAAAACTGTGCCCAGATGCCAGGAACTCTTAAAACATTGAAATAACACTCGACACTGTAAACATGGTGCCGAATGATGCCGTGTTTTTCACCGATGTATTGTGTGCCTGTTACTTGCCTGTACCTGCTGGAGTTAATCGATTGGAGGGAATGAATGGTACCTTTTCGTAAAAGTATATCTTTACCCGTAACTGCCTCGCGGCATTACCTCAAGTATGGTACAGTTTTATTTTGAGGGTTTTTTTTTGTTTTGCTCTGAAACAATATTTAAACCAGCTGCGGTGTCCAAACTATCCGCAGTTTATGAGCGAGTGTTGAGTGACGGTGCCATCATGCCCGGCAAAGTGAACCATGTTAGTGAGGACCGATGGCGAGAATGCATCGTGGACGCGATCAGCTTCGTCCTGCGGCAGAAGCAGAGCGCAACGCTGCCGCGCATCAGCTTCGCGTTACGCAAACGGCACAACCTGCCCGAGGACACCGTTGCCGACCGGCTGTCCGATGCGGTCAGCAGCGGCTGGATCGTGTTGCGAGTGCGCGGCCAGGAGACGAGCTACCGCGTGGCCAAGCAGCAGCAGCAGCAGCAGCAGAAGAAAGCACGCAAAGTTCCACCGCCGCCGGCGGGCATGCTGCTGTGCATCGAGTGTCTTAAGCCGGGCGGACAGAGCAACCCGGAACCGATCAGCTCGTGTGACCGGTGCGCCATTGCGCTGCACGACGCTTGCGCGAACCGCTCGAACGGATCGGAAGCAGATGCGGTCCCACTGTCCCGACTAGTGGCGGCCGGGAACCGGTGGTACTGCGAAGAGTGCAAACCGTGCGATGGCTGCAGCACCGCCAACGAGAGTCTCAGCCATCCGCAACGGTGCGTGGTGGAGTGTCTTGACTGCCGGCGCCGGTTCCACTTCCAGTGCATGAATCCGTCGGTGCGCCTGTCGGCAGTGCAGGCGTGGCACTGCTCGGACTGTATCGGGTCGGAACATCAGCAGACGGTGGTGGAGAAAATCAAGCAACGGCAGGACAGTGTGAAGATAGCGAAAGGTGACACCGGTGCCCGGTTCTATCGCTCCCAGCCTACCGAGGCCGACCTGATCGGCGGACGGATCGAGGCGATGCGGCTCAGGCTGGGCGATCAGGTAGCGGGCGACGATCTGGACATGTTTCGGGACGTGCTGCTGATGCGCTGCCGGCTGGAGGAGGACGATCTGGCCCGCACACCGGCCGCCGTGCGGTTGGGCCGGTACGAGATCGAAACCTGGTACTCGAGCCCCTTCCCGCAGGAGTACGCCAAGCTGGCGGTGCTGCACATGTGCGAGTTTTGTCTGAAGTACATGAAGACGGGCAACGAGCTGGCCCGGCATCAGGGCAAGTGCGGCCAGCGGTGCCCACCGGGCTGGGAGATCTACCGCGACGGCGATCTGTCCGTGTTCGAGGTGGACGGGAACGAGCAGAAGCTGTACTGCCAGAGCCTGTGCCTGCTGTCGAAGCTGTTTCTAGACCACAAGACGCTCTACTTCGACGTGGAACCGTTCCTGTTCTACGTGCTGACCGTGCGCGACCGGCACGGCCACCATCCGGTCGGCTACTTTTCCAAGGAAAAGCAAAACCAGCTGCGCTACAACGTGTCCTGCATACTGACGCTGCCCCAGTACCAGCGCCGCGGGTACGGCCGGTTTCTGATCGACTTCAGCTACCTGCTGAGCCGCGTGGAGCGCAAGCCCGGCACACCGGAGCGTCCCCTGTCCGAGCTGGGCCAGGTGTCGTACCGGCGGTACTGGTGCTCGGTGCTGCTGGCGTACCTGTACCACAACCGGGACGAGTCGCTGACGCTCGCGACGGTCTCGCAGGAGACGGGCTTGATCGTGGGGGACATTGTGACGGCACTGCGGCAGCTGGGCTTTGTCCGGTACCGGGTTGAGCGGGCGGGCTGCACCCGGACCAATCGGCCCTTTCTCTGCATCGACTGGGACCGTGTCGAGCAGCATCATCGGTTGCGCACGGTTGCGGGCCGGGAGCGGCTAGAGGTGCGGGAGGTTTGTCTCCGCTGGACGCCCAACCTACGCCTGCGCAACGCGATGAGGCAGCTCGAGCTGATGCCAACCACCCCGAACGTTGGAGAGTCAGTGGAATGTAACGTTGAGTGGGAGAAAACATCCGACCGATCAAACGACAGTGCAAGCTCCACGGAGCGTCCGGTAACAGTAACGAGCAGGGGCAGGACAAGGCACAGGTGCCGAAAGTATAGCGACAGCATCTTCGACCTCTCGCTGTCCCTCACGACGGGCACGCCCAAGGCCGGCCGAAACGTCAAGCCGGTAGCGCACACGGTACCCATCACCAAGCGGCGGCGCATCGAGCAGCGCCCCATCGCCTCGGCCAGCTTCCTGAAGCTGCCCTACATTGTGCTGGTCCCGGTGAAGCTTTCGCCGGCGGCGAGCGGCTCCCCGGACGCCCCCTCGCTCTCCGAGCCGGAGGAAATCTCGCTCGACAGCGTGGAAGCGTTCATGGGCACGCCGAAAAGTGAGCCACAGCAAAAGTCGTCGCCCGAGAAGCAGCCGCCGGCTGGGCCCACGGGCGGGTGTTTTACACCGATCGCTCCCTTCCGACAGCCGCCGCAGCAGGATGATCGAACCGATACCACCACCGTCGGTCCTGAGCACTGCGGCACACCGAAAACAACCCGCGACCGTACGGTGATGGGAAGCTTTGCCAAATGTCGCAAACGCATGCACGATGGCGAGCTGCTGCTGCTGGGTAGCGACCGAGGGGAGTGCAAACGGTTGCGGCTGGACGAGACGATTGCCTTCAGGGCAGAGCCAGACCATCGGGCGACCGAAATGGGCTCCGTGGCGACGAAAGGGACGTTCGAAAACGCACCCGGTCGGCAGGTATGGGCAGGTTCAGCGCGCCCGGGTACCGGGAATCGGGCCAGTTTGGGCTCGTGCAGTGTGGAAGCGAAAACTGGGCAATGCTTAATCGGTAGGAAATTTCCAAGCACCGTCTAGTGGTCGATGGTGCCATACCCTTGCCACATGTGTGCATTGCTACCTGGGAGCCTAAAACCCCATCCCGAAAGGCTTGATGCGTTTCGCGGCAACGGGCTCCGAACCAATTCCAAAGCATGCAAAGATTTATGGGTACAACGTAAACGTAAGGGGTAGAATAGGGGAAAACACACACACACACACACACACACACACACACACACACACACACACACACACACACACACACACACATACATACGCACTTGTACAAACGATAATATATTTCTAAGAAATAAACTCTGTGTTATGCCCTCTTGCCGTTCGCCTCATGACCGAAACGCTCGATTGCCTGGCGTCCTCTGTTCTGCCTCCTTCATCAAATCGTCCTGCTACTGGTGTGTGTGTGTGTTCAGCTGTCATTTCCGGGATCAATTTTTCAACAGCAAACATCGGGGACCGCGTTTCTGGTGCAAGATCTTACCAGCCACGGGTGGGGTTTTCTTAGCAAATCCCGTAGCCACGCATGATTCGTTCCGCGGGAGACACTGGGGGGTAAAAACACACGAATCACGGCGCTGCTGCTGCTGCAACGAAATGATGGCGATGTTGGCAAAACCTGCACACCATTCATTTCCTGTGCAGCCAGTGCAGCGCATACCGGCACGATGGCGCCCTCGCCCAGCTTTCAAGGGCAGACAAATGGACGGGTGCCATGTACGCCCAGGCAAAAACGGGATACAACGTGGACAACGTGGCACACGGGCATACACGTGGACGTAGTTCGGTTCGTGTGCCCGCCGCGCGCACTCTATGTGTACTGCCTTGTCAGTGTGCCAGCACTTGGGCTACTTTATGGACTCCTCACGGGCAGTGGTGGCGAAAGGGAGGGGGCTAAAAAAGAAACTCAGTGAAAACCCGAACCCCGCGGTATCTGGGTTTGCAATCTATTCCCGTTGGATCGGGAGAATTTATGCGCTGATAGGACCGTTCTTAACCTACGTTCGTGTACGTTTGCTTGAACCAACTTTTTTCTTTTTTTTTTTTTTGACGTTGTATGCGCCTTTTTTCTCGTCCCCAATTCTGGGCAATCGCTCAATGCCACCGCGGGATATCAAGACAGCAGGACGCCGTGCGATGTTCAGTTTTAAAGCAATCATGTAGGTGAAAACTTTTCATTTTAAACTACGATTAGAATGGTAAAAATTAAAGCATATTAAACCAAATCCTTGCAGCGTGATTGTCTTTTTTGTTTGTTTGCTTCGCGTGTCCCACTGACGGTGTGGTTGCTCATCCAAACCTAGGCCAGCGGTAGCCCGCGGAAGCTAGCTGCGGCAGCGGTAACGCTACCCCGCACAGAGCAAAGTGGTTTCAATCTTTGCCATGGGTCGGAAAGAAATGACCGCCTAATTGCATTAAGATGCCATCCTCTGACGGGTTTTTTTTGTTGTTGTTGTATGTATGTCTGTGTGTGTGTTTGTGTGTGTGTGCGCAAGCTTTCCTTCTTCTCCTCATTCGCGTTCGTCGGTTACGGATACGGTTGGGGCTGGCAAAACCACTCGGCGAGAGAAAAATAGGATCGGAACAAATCGCAAGATAAGGGCCACGGAGCTTTTCGGGTTGGAAATGAAACCACCCCCGGTGGAGGATGGAGATGGAAGGCGAAGCGGGGGCTGACGGAGGACACAACCGTTCATAACGCTGCACGGGAGCTGAAGGATATTCAACCCACCTTCCCCCTAGCCACACGAAAAACGGGACGACTCTTCTCCGAATCTTCGCCGTTGGTGTTGGTGTGGCAGTGTAGAAACGCGGAAACGCCAACAGCTATTATACGTAGAAAAGAAAGAAAAAAAAAGTGGAGCGCACCCGCTGTAATTCAAGGGCCCCGGGCGCGGATAGCGGATATCGATTTTACCTTCCCTTATCGCGCGACTGACACGTCGCTGGAAGACGCTGAGTTTGTGTAATGGCCGGGGGGAAGTGGATCCAGCCAGTAGATGATACTGTCCCGTTGTTTGGGGTTGTTTTTTTTTGTTCACTGTTCACTGTTGCTTACCACCACCATGCCTTACAATTTTTCGCCCCTTACGCTACGTTAGTTCCGTTTCCGTGCCGTGGTGCTTCGCGTGGCCTGTGCAATTGTGCAGCCTCACTACGAACTCGGTGCCCCAGGAGCGTGTGCAGGAGCAAATGTTTTCAATTAATCATACAGTGACGAAGGGGAAAGTACTCCTGCGTTCCGGGACTTTGCTCGTCTTCCCCTTTTGCATCAGCGTTTCCTCTTTTCGACGTGTGTGTGTGTGTGGGTGTTTGTGGTGGCCCTTTGTGTGGATGTAATTAGTGTAAACTTGCAGTGGTGGTGGCTCGCCGATCGGGGCAGATATCGATTAACCTTAACGACAATAGAATGGCCTGAAGGATGTTTTGTGGACGCCAAAATGCGAAAAGAAGGTTGGAAAATGCCTCGACGCCAGCCAGCGCCAGATCACTCCCGTGAAGGCCATTCCGTGGGTTGGTGGGTGGATTATTATTTACAGCTTTTTGTTTTGTTTTGGTGGTTTGTTTGCAAAAATGCCCCAATCCGTCGCTTCCAATTGACGAAGTACGCTTCGCTGTGTGGAAGAATTTTTCAAATTTACCACACACTACCACTAATAACTACCGTTGATACCGTTGTTTTGCCCGCAAGCTCGGCCTCAAAACTGTTGTTGCGAAAGATTGTTACTTGGTTTATCAATCAACAGTTGATAACGAAATGGATCATCTCACATCGCAATGATGTGTATTTTCGTTGACTTTTGGTAACGTATTTGATGATTTACAGTCGGCAAACCTTTGCGGAAACGACCAGTTACTTTTCAAAAAATGTTGCTCAATCATAGCGAAAGGTACGCTACACTCTGGCGCTACTTGATCGGCGGCAGCAATCTTTGCAAAAGTGGCAACTTATTGGAGAAGTTGCTTGCACGTAGAGCGAACGCACACTGGATCTGGCAGACGACGGGGCGACGGGTTTTCCATTTCATCGCTAGTAATAGATAAACTACTATCGTACGCATTCAAGATGCATCAGCTCCTGGGTGTGGGTGTTGGTAGCGTAAAAGGAAAATCGCAAACTCATCGCTGCCCTTTGCAACGCGCATGGAAGCGAAGTAACGAACATCAGGGATAGGGGGTCGATTGTCGTGCAAGCTTTATTGTAGAAAAATAAAAGGAAAATAATACCTGCCCTGGTTGCTGTTGTGTGTCGTGCATTTTATTATGCAGTCGTGAAAGCGAATTCCAGTGATGGATTATGAAACACTAGAATAAAAAGAACATGGAAATTGTGATATGCGCGCAGTGGTAGTTTATGGTAACGTGTTGCAATATTGAGTTTTGGTAAATGTAAAGCAAAACATCGGCTAAACAATGACCAGGGCTGGCGTAGGGATAAAAGGAGCACACGGGATGATGGGGTAAAATGGTCACTAGCAATATTGGAAAATGTAACCGGTGAAGCTTGTTTTGAAGCACGTTTAATACAGAAGATTAAAGAGAAAGGCTGATGAAAAGTAATGAAATGAACTAAGGTAAGACGACACTAGAAACAGAATATATAATTATGTGGTATAAAAGCCTTGAGCCGCCCTATAGCGTTACAATACCATTGCGTTATAGTGGCAGCGCTGAAGGAGCGGAAACGTATAGCACAAACACTTGATACACCGAACAGAAAAGACACGTTAAGGATATTTTTCAGATTACTAATAGTTTAGTTAGGTTAATTTAGGTTTTAGTTTGGTTAAGCATCGAATGTTAAAAAATAACATAATTATATGCTTTCAGAGGCTCCTTGACATTGACTGTACTTTTGGCGAGAATAAAGAATGAATAAACCTAGAAGTCGATTATCGGCTAAACATCATTGGTATCTGTTTCACTCCCTTGCGATTTCCAGCTAATTTCATTACCTAGCCATTTTGCCCCAATAGTCGCAACAAGAACTGTAACTGATGTAAAAATATATCCTCCATTGGTAACCGCTAACGAAAAACATCCAACGTCTGGATTACCACGGTTAAAGTGCGAACTACTAAAACATAAGATCGATACAGAAGAGTCGGCTGATTGAATTGTACCGATTGAAGCGTCCCAAAGCGCGAGAAAACCTTGTCGTCGGCATATTTTGGGGGCGAGGTCGGGTTGAGAAATAATTCAACCCGACAGCATCCGCGCTGGTCGGGCGTATGGAAGTGTGCCGGTTCCTGCTTGAGCAGTGAGGGCACGAGGGAGAAAAAACGGCCACGGCGTAGGTGGCGGAACAAAATGACTTAAAATTTCCGATGGAACTTGTTCCGCCGTCACCGGCGTCGTCTTCGGCTGCGTCCAGCGCGCCCGTCCCTGGCATGGCGAAGTGGCACCATTGCCTCCTACGCTGCACCATTCCTTCCTGCGCTGCACACGCTTAGTCTTTAAAACTCATGAAATCACAATTTCCCACCGGCAGGCGTTTACGCCTTTGCGCCGACTAATTGCGTAACGATGTCAATGATGGGAAAGAGATAGGTATGAAGAGATAAAGGAAGTGTGTGTGTGTGAGAGAGAGAGAGAGAGAGAGAGAGAGAGAGAGAGAGCGAGAGCGTGGCTAATGTTGAGCGTCCCGGTTTTACCGCACCATTGTTTGATACGCTTTCGAGGACGAACGGACTGGGTATCCTTTAAGGCTGGAAATGGGGCCGCAGTGGCCCTTTGGCCTTTTTTGAGCCACTGGGAGAGGTGAAGGCACACGGGGCACGAAATGGGTTTCCCGCTTTCGTTCGTCCTCCGGAAGCGTACCGCTCGGCGGGCAGGCGAAGCGGACCGAGGGATGCATGGCTAATTGTCTTGAAAAAGTCAGAACAAAGGTAATCAAAAACGGTTTAATTGATTTATCATTCGCTTCGAGCGAGTCCTGCTGCTTCATGTTACACGCGCGCGTGGGCAGATGCTGCTGAGGCAGAAGCCCTTAGCCTTCCCCCTGTCCGTATCAGCTCGCGTGGGGCCGCGCTGCGAGGTGGTAGGCAAGCAGGAACGGACCAACCGAGAGGCAAGTGTTTGCTAGCAAGGGCTGCTGCCTCGTACGATTTCTAAGCGTCCCGTAGCGGATGTTTTAGCAAATGGCACCGAGAACCGGTGTGTGGCTCGCGTCAACGCAAGAGGCGAGAAGCGATTGAAGTTGCAATCTCAGAATTAAACATACTGGTTTTTTTTTTGTTAATTGCTTCCAGGAAGAACTAACTAGAGGGTCGTTCTGCTACACATTACACGCTAGCACCTTACAAACCCGGGGGTCAATTGTTCGGTGGTACAGCTACGCACAAGTGAGTGCATGCTGTTCTTTCTCTAAACGCTCCCTTTAGTTGATTTCTGGGAAGAGGAATGAATGCTGTCCCGCTATGTTTGTCCCGAAGCACACAACAGATACACAAAATCAAACACACACACGCGCGCGCACATACTGGCGGCGTACCAGACATTATGCATGCGCCCGGTGCGGTACACCAGTGTCAGTTTTAATAATTTATCTCTGTGCACGCTGTTGACATTATTCACAACGAGCTGCATGCTGTGTTCCTGCCGCTACTCCTGTATACAGGCGTAGAATTACATGCGCTCGCATGCGCAAAAACGAAAGCTTGAGCGGATTCATAAGTAGTGGGCAGCATTTTGTGCACGCCGTGAACGTCACGCTCACTGTTCTTTTGTTTGGGATCACTTTTGCTTGCCCGAAACCACGGAAGGCGACCATAGCGGTGGTGATGCTTTTCGTGAGAAGTCTGCACATACCGTTCCCATCCACGGTACAAGCCGAGCTGAAGTCTCTTGAAGAACCTGCAAGGAGAGACTGCATTCAAGAGACGAATAGCGCTTATATGAATGGTTTCGCAAACCGGCATTATAGGAGCACGGAATGAGCTTTTTCTTTGCGTCTGGAATCGCTTTGACCAGGTGCGTCCTTTTTGTTTTGTTTGATTCTGATTAATGAGACAGCACATCCTAATGCTTGGCAAGGGCCTGGTGGTATGGTTCTGGAATACGGTGCAGAAAATATTACATTCTCATATTTGAGCTCATCTCAAATCGCAAAGTCAATACAAGAACGAGCCATAGCTTTCTTTTGCCCCAACACATAGATTGGCGATTAAAAATTTAGCTCTCTCAGCGCTGGGCGTACTCATCTAATGAAAAAGGCTCAAAGTAAGAGGCTCTTTAAAGTTGGTGCTTTTTTATAAACAAATTCATACAAAAACTGTAATCATTTATCTTTTTTTTTTGATAATACATATTAACTACAATGCAAGGGATCTCCTTAAAATAAACTGACCTTCTTGCACCAAAGTGCTACACCTTATTGGCAGATTCGATGCATCCTGCTTTTTAGTACACTAACACAATAACAACTCAACTTGAAATATCACAGCACGTTATCGTATTCAAAAGGAATTACGAAAAAAAAATCAGAAAGACGTACGTACTTTACACCGATCTAAAACAGCATATGGAGGACTACGTAGTACAAAATTCACTGAATTTTACTGATTTTCATAACTTCTGGATGTGAATATTTCTGCACGACCAATTAAATGGACAAACGTGGAGCAAAACTACACCCAGCAGTGCCGAGAGCGCTTCCGGAACGCTTCTTCAGTCCACTCAGTCAATCATCCACTCCAAAACCGCACAACCAAACAAATGGTGAAAACAACTGCTACATTTTTCTGCTGTTTTCTTACGTCCAGCAAATAACATTCCTCGGTGTGCGTTCGAAAGCGCGGTATGAAGGCTGGGTATGTGCTTTGCCGGCACTGCAAGATCGGTGGTTTCACTTTCGCCGAGCTAAAGAATGCTCCACAAATAAGCCCCGTAGAATGCAATAACACCAAGCGCGGCGGCCACAGTTGTGGAGCTCTTTCGGTTCGGTTCCCGGGGCCGACAGCTGGCGTTGGTTGCGTTTGCTGCGAGGTACCGCGAGGCAAACGAATCGTGCTCGGTGGTCGGTGGGATTTATGCTCCTTGAGCGAAGCACGGTTAAGCGTGCCCGGGCGTCTCGGGTGTGTATGTAAGTTGGTGTTTTCATTTGGTTTATTCGTGCTTCCAGCATTCCACAGCGGAAGCGCGTTCCACACTCCGCTTTATTACATTCTACTAATTCGGCATGCGAGCGTCGGCATCAGCAGTGCTGCTTTTCCGCACACCCGACCGTCCTCTGGTACTCTGGTCGTGGGAGCGCTGGCAGGAGACCAAAACGCTCCCCTTCGTTCAATCATCCCGCTGTGCACAGCATTTACGGACTGTCGCCCAAGGAACGTTTGCGAACCGAATGAAACTCGGCACGGATTAGAGGGCGATTTGGGTGTTCGGCTAAGCTGAAATTTGATCACCGGGAGGGGTCGCTTTCGGGGTCGGCCAGTGCGAGGACGCAGTGCGCACAGCCAAGTCCAGGGTAGATTGAATTCGCTTCTTGATTACGTATCTTACGGCATTCCACAGTATGTTGCCTTATCTGCCTGCCATCCCTCCAGGTTTGATGGATCTTAAATGCGTCTGTACGGCCGCCACCCCACTTCTCACGCGAGAGGTCACCCACCCTGGGAATAGGGCGCTGGTGTGTATGTGTGTGTGTGTGTGTGTGTGTGTGTGTGTGTGTGTGTGTGTGTGTGTGTGTGTGTGTGTGTTTGTGCGTGCGTTGCTTTGTAGTGGTGCAACCCAGGTTAATCCTATGTCCGTGTGCCGCAAGTGGCGTAGCGTTGCTATTGGGCTACGCTCCCGGCCAAGCGCTGGCAAGGGATGTAATTTGTGTTTACCTCCAGCCCCGGTGCTGCGAGCATATGGTGCCGTTCCGACTCCTTCCTGTCGAGAGCGATCTCTCTTAATATTTTCGTATGCCTTGAATCGTCTTTCGCATTCCACTTGCTGTAAGCAGGCAGCACTCCAGCTTGGAACTTGACTAGCTTAGAACTACCGATGGAACTGCTTGGCAGTGCATGCTGCCATGGAACGAACCACTCGGTTAGATGAAGGAACGAGAAGTGTGCGCACTGGCTCGAGCGCCCTCGTTACATGCCTCAAGAGAGACGGTTTCATAGATGTTGATAATAATGCATAATAACGGCATAACGCATTGAAACACCGTTGAAGTGTGGATGAGACCCACAGCCCCCCGCCGTTGCAGTGGTATGGGTTCGCAATTCAAAACACTGCGCCTTGCGTTCCATTGATGGACGCAATTGAAAACGAACATCACGTTCTGCAGTGCTGTGTGTTGCTATATGGAACGAAGTTTAGATTTGAGTTTTACCTAGCAGATAATGATAATGTTGCTTACGCTTCCCCCACCCCCTGCGATGCACTGCATAACTGCTTACTCGGGACGGCAAAAACAGTGCGATGTGAAGTTGTGGCCGCTTACGGAGAGCCCAAAAAACTTCACCGGCTCCGTTTGGCCAGTTTGATTCAATTAAGTTGGCCAAAAAAAGAAACACGAAAAGTTATTGTGATTGACGATTGCCGAGCTCCCGATGGTGGCCCATTCGCTTTGCCACTATCTTGATCTTGGCGTGAGCCGGACGAAGCGTACCGGGGATGGCAGAGAGCTCCCAGTCGTCCATCACGCGAGCACCAGCCGGGATGCATGCTGGCGGCACTGGGGACTATTTTTCCCGCTTGCTGGATTGAAAGCACCAGGTCGGCCAATCGTTTTGGACTTTCCACAGATGGTGCAGGGCCGCTCGATGTTGGCCTTCACGACAAGGAAGCGAACTCACGAAAAATACGCGCCCCGAGCCGGCGCTGCTTGATGTGCTTTACTTTATCTTCCCTCAAAGGTGGCCCGGCACCCGGTTACCATCCTTACCCTTAGCTGCGGGAACCGTCGATGGAACGTTTCCGCAGTCGAGGCACGAATCGGTTGAATCGTGAATCGGCAACTTTTCCCTTTTTGTCCTGTGCTATCGTTTTCCTTACTAACTGTGACGCCGCTGCTGGATGCAACCACCCAGTAAGGCAGACATGAGCGTAGAGGAAAAAAGAAAGGAATCTGATGGATCACCGGTAATAATGGGTTTTAAAAACAACCATAATTGGTGAATGAAATTGAAATTGTTGGAACGATGGAGCAAGCTGTCTGATTCTGATTTATGTTGTACGGTGAAAAATTGCACGTAACGGGAGTAGCACAAACTGGGCCGGGAGTGCCGTGATGGGCGGACACTTGCTGTAACGTGATCGTGGCAAACATCTGCAACGAGCTTTATGGCAATGGCTTTACGTAAATGTTGTACAACTTTTAGCACAACGGGATACGTTGCCCATACATACAAACGCGCACACCCACACACACACACACACCCACACACACACACACACACACACACACACACACACACACACACACACACACACACCTTGGGTGGTTCAACGTTGGGCTATTTACGTACTGGCATACCGGCTACCCTGCTCCCATTTGCCATTTCTGGTGAGTGTAATTATTCCATAAAGTAAACAGTTTCCGGGTTTGGTTGATACGTAACGGGATTGAACAGGATGGAAACATTGCCGTACTAGAATTTCGGGCCCAGCAAAGCTGAACAACGGCGTACGTCCCGACACACATGTTCATTCATTTTTGTTTTCTGCCGTTGGTTGCTTTATTTAATTGCCGAGACGTTGTAGGATCGGGCACATGAAATGTGTTGCTATCCCTAGAATTCTGAATGAGACTGAGTACGTTCCCGCTACGGGCGGATGCAATGATGCCAGCTGTTTGGTAAGCTATCGTTTGACGACAAGTGTTGGTATTTCAAATCGGGGTATCGATGTTTTTTTTTTGCCTAGTATGCCAACATGATGTCTTCTACCGGATGCCAATGTCATTTGTGTTTGCTGAGAAATCCATCGCGAACTGGTTGCGTCCGGTTTGCTCCCATTTCGCATGTATAGAAAGCGAAAGGAAGCTCTAGCGAGTACGAAATTCAAATGATACCACTGTCTAAATCATGCAATTATCGGTCCGATGTTTATCTCCCTCATTGCCGATCGTGCTCGTAAAAAGTGATCCTGTTAAAGGGAACTCTTTTTTCTTTTACCTTGTTGTCGAAAGGTAAAATGCTTTGCTAGTATTTCCCTTCACACAGCTCCCAATTAATGGTGGCAAAATTACACACACACACACACACACACACACACACAAAAGGAAGCGTTTGGTTCCAATTACCACTAATCACCCGCATCCGAAACGGAGCTATACGGCGGAACGTTGGCTGCGCTAGTGAATACGCCGAATGCCCTCCACCGCGCCGCGCGAAAGTTTCCTAATCCTATCAACCGATCCAGCATGAAAGTGATGCAAAAATCAATTACCATAATTAACCTCGCGAACCATTCCGCTCGCTCGCCGACGCACGGCATCGAGTTTCACTTTCGTTCGGCTCGATTAATTGGGACCGGTCGGTTGCTGTAAATGTTTGGCTCGCGCGAGAACAAGTGCCCTGGCCTGTTCTGCCGTTCCGCGGGCGGTTTGCATTCTCGTGGCCAGGAAAATTGAAACAAAAAAAAAAACAAAAAAACCAGTAAGCTCCGATCGGCCCTTCCGATGCCTTGCTAAGTATGGTCGTAGTTCATAACCGGAACACTAGCCGTCGTAATTGATAATAATTGATTCAAATATTTAAACGGGCCGTACGCATGATAAATCTTTCGCACAGCGCCGGTGTGCACGCCCGTACGGCGCTTGTGAATGGTGCCGCTGAAAGCGTACGATTTGGTGCAATAATTGATGAGGCTACAGTAACAAAGCGTGCGAGCGAAAGGGGATGCGTGCAGTGGTTTGCTGGAAGAAGGGTGGCAGTCAGTCCACGGGTAAGTTTGGCTATTAGGTTGCATCCCGTATGCTAACCGCCCCATACAAAGCCGGAATGAACGGGCACCACGGAGGCATGGAGGGAAAACCGCATGTGTGTGTGTGTGTGCCGTCGCATCCGACGGAAAGGGTGGTTTCCTTCCGTCCTTCGTTAACAATTTCGCCAATGTGTTCTCGGTGTAGTCGAGCGTTTTCGCTTCGTATACAAAAGCGCGTTCAAACACACACACACACACGTTCGCTGAGCAAACAGTTGAACCGAACCGCGTATCCTCCGGACTGGGTTTTAGGGACGGAAGAAGAGGGTTAGAGAGCAGACCCACGGAGAGGACACTTCAAACAAGCATGCCAATCGCTTCGTTCAATAAACTCACGTACATACACACGTATACAAAACACACGTACAGGGTTGAGTGTGGGAGAGCAGCAGGTGGCCGAGGGCATCTCTAACCCTTGCGCGAGCGGAATGCGGATGGTTGAGCAGTGCCCTTCTCATCTCCACTCCTCCCTATCGGTCATATACTATCAAGCACGTCATTTTGACGCATTCGATATTCAATATCTATCTTTCCGGCTGCCTGACGGCGATGCGTCCCACTTGAAATGGAAAATTGATGACCGATCGTCGAGCGGCGCTGCTGGTGGGTCAGATCATGTGAATGGGAAGGGGGGGGGGGAGGAAAAATCCATTTAAGTAAGCAACAAAAAAAAAAAAGGAGAAAGTTTTCCACCCTCGGGAAACGAGCTGTTGCGTATCCTAGTCTCGCGTGTACATGTGCGAGGGGCGCGAGAATCATTCAAGGGCCGTGGGTAGGGAGGAAGGAAGGAGGAGAGGCTTGCGAATGTTTGGTTACTCCAGAGGGTGCCAATCTGGGTGCCGAAAGAGGGGAAGGGGCTGGGTAGACCCGCTGGGTGGCGGCCCTCTCGGAGACTGATTGGAGCTGTGGGGCAAAGGTTTTGCGAAGGACAGGAGCCACTCGAGTGGGAGCGTCCGAAGAAAGGCATGGCAAGAAAGCAACAGCACAGGAAACACACACACACACACACTCAGACACACAGAGAGGGGGACGAGACGCTCCCCATGGGCCATGATGGGGGAGGGGATGAACCCGGGCGCGTTAGCGTGCGATAACGTGTCGGAAGCTGTCCCGTGGGCAAGGTACGCCAAAACAGTCGGCAGTAAGTAGTGCATATATCTGTGTATGTGTGCTGTTTGCAGATGGGGGTGGGGGAGGGGGAGGGAGGGATAAAAGTTTACGATCTCGGTACGGTAAACTTTTCAAGCCGAAGGTTAGTTCATCCCCATTTCACGCGCGTGTGTGTGTGTGTGTGTATCTGTGTTTCAAGAGAAAACGTGTAGGGAGATGATGATCAGATTCGAAAAGTTGCGTAGCTGCGGGCCAGGCAGCGAACGCTAACACACTGACGGTTGCAGCGAAAGTGCTCGTCCCGTGACGGAACGTACGCGCCCTTGGTACAGCGCCGCGCTGGGCCTCCATGACGTCTCAGCCGTTACCCTGCAGCGTCCGACGTTCTAAGCGACTGAAGCAAGCCCGAACGAACCCCTTCGCTGCCGTTTGCGGCTGTCTGTCCTCTAGGTAGGTGTACAAAAGAGAAAGAGAGCCAAACAGGGAGTGAAAAGGAGATGAAGAGAACCTGCTCCTGTGTGTGTGTGTGTGTGGCATATGCGTGGTGAGATAATTTGCGTTAGATGGAGCGAGCGGTGCTTTGCGGGAGCAAAATTGCAAACCGAACGCTGTGGGACCGGAAACGTACGGTATGCTTGGTGGTGGTGGTGGTGGTGGCGGTCGGTTGGCGATACCGGAACATGTATGAAGGGAAGGCCAACAAAAGGTAACAGTATGAAAAAGAGCAGTTTAGCGGTTCCTCCCAAGCGGTCCAACAGGTCTCTCCGGTCGCTTGATGCTCAACTGCTAAAAAGGGGCCAACGGTACGGAAACATTCACCACCAACACCACCACCACCACCAACATCACGGCAAGGCAGGGACCGGTGGGAGTGTGAACCTGTCTTAATTAATATTCTTATCAGGTATCGTTTTCGAATGCGGAGCAGCGTGTTTTTTTATTCTACTTGTGTTTCCTTTTTTCGTTTTGGTTTGCTGGAAGGCGGACGCACAAAATTCTCGCTACTCGAGCACAGTGGGCCTTTTATTTGATCTCAGGTCGACGCACGGCCCATTACGGAATGGGTATTGAAATAGAGTGGAGAGGACAAAAAAAAACAAAACCAACTGGCAATATTTTAAACATCACGACACAGCAAGGCTGGTTCGGTGGTTATAAAAACCTTCTTCACCTTTTAGACAAAAAAAAAATAACACATACAGCTGTATGGACCAAATGGTTGTAATATGGTAGGAAATGTACCATGAATTGTAGACAAATTGTATACGTCCTTTGTTATAGGAAAGATATTTTCAGTCATATTGTAACACATTGCAATCATTCACCAAAGGCGACCGAATGTCGGATGTTACACTTGCCAGCATGATGGATGTTTACACGTTTCGCGGTGGGTTATGGTTGGTACGTGACGACAACAGCAAACGGTATGTTTGGAGTGACATCAAAATGGAAAACATAAGTTGAATGATTCTTTTGTTTATTATTTCACGAATAATGATTCTATAATAAATGATTATTAAACGTGACAGTAGATCTTCGCCGTTTATTTTTTGTGGGTTTGATGCCGATGGTTGGTTGTGAACGTTAATTGTCAAAATGCATGTGTATTAATTAGCAGCCACACTCGATCGCGCATTGGTGTCATATATTTACTTTGCCAGAGTAAAGAATAATTTGCTGGTAGTTCTGTGTGATCCGTTGCTATTGTGTGCTGTGTTGCTTGATAATTAAAACATTAAAACGATATTTTGCACCATCTGTACATGCGTGATGTGTACATTATGGTACATGTCTGCCAAATTTGCCAGTTTAATTTATGGAAGCCATACAGCTTGAAGCATTCTTCCAGAAAACGTGTTTCTGCGTTTTACAACCGAAAAAAGAGCAAATTGTATTGATGCTATGCACTTCGAACCATTACTAAATATAGAACTGCACAGAGCACGTTCGGACAGCCGAAGGACTGTGTCGGCACTTGTTCGTGAATTGCTTCGTAAAATTCATTGCACGGTGTTCATTCGCAGGGGAAGTTCGTTTGGGTGGTGTTAAAAAAACGTTTATTTTTCTCTGTGCTAGTTCGTCAATGGAGCAGCCTGGTTGATGACGTTTCAAAGCTGTAACGAAATACCCGAGGAAATATTTCATACCCGAGCACGAAAGCTTGCTATACATTTCAAAAGCTTCGTTAAGGAGGTTTGAAACATTTCTGCTAATATTTGATCCTTAAAATCAACAATCGGTACTATTTTTTTTATAAGTCTCGTAAAATGTCTTGCTTTACGTTTGATGTTCATTAGAACGCCCGGGTATTTGTTTGCTAAGAATTAATTCTTCCTACTACTTGTCCCGACAACCGATACACCAATGAAATGAAAGCAGTTATGAAATATTTCAACGAAACGTTGATATCCGAGTTATTCAAATTTAAAATTGAATAAAACCAAATCCCTAAAAAAAATTATACAAAAATAAAGAAAACCTGAAGCATTGATTACACCACTTATTGCATGAATAATTAATGTAGATGTTAAGCAAACAGAAATAAATCGTTTAGTTTTTTTTTTAATTTATAGTTGTTGCACAATCGAAAACCGTTGTGTTGATGTTCGGATGCAACCATCAAACGCACCAGTAGCATGTACATTGACCAGCACATTTTCGTTTACTTCATATATATATATTATATATTATATAAAATCACATTTAGGGTTGTGCACAGTTCAAACAACGCTAACCGTGGAAATTGTTCTTACAAAATACTGTCATTTTCTTACATTCGCTAGTCTCTACCGTAAGCCCTATTTGGTGGAGGTTCAATAACAGCTACGACACATTGCTACACGAAGATTTGACTTCAAGTTGATTGCTATTCCGCTGCCATCGGTAGGATCGGTAGGTGAACATGTTTTGTACGTTCCGTGGCGGGTGTGTGGGTTGGTGAAGGGATGAGGCATGCAACGGCCGGCTGGAAGAAGCAAGCTCCGACGCAGGGTTAGGGTGTGTGGGCTACCACCAAACACCAAGCAACTAGTGCGAAGGAGTTGTGCGAATGTGGCCGGTTCTCTGCTTCTGAATGGATTCCGAGCGTCATCGTTGGCTCAACAGTCATCATCCGTGATTTCGTAGCTGCCCCGAAAGTCACTCAGCGGGGTGGCCTGGGTGGTGGAGGGCGTGAGCAGCGACGAACCTTGCAGTGATATGGCCAGCGGTAGGGCGGACGGTGTGCACAGACTGATTGCACCGCGGCTATCCGTTACCGAGCGATACCTTGGCGGCCGTCCAGACCTGTGGAACGGGAACGAACAAGTGAGCGTTTGTGTGTGTGTGTGTGTGTGTGTCTATTTGTTCAATACAAGCGCACGGCACTAATCAACTAGGTATCGCAAAACCTACCGTTCACATCGGCAGCGCAGCAAACGGATGAACGCCGCTCGGAAGGTTTTATTGAAGATCGTATAAATGATTGGATTTATCGTGGATGATACGTAGCCCAGCCACAGACAGATGCTGACGATCCGCTCCGGTACCTTCGCCTCCGGCCAGGCGGCAAAGATGATGTTTAGGATGAAGAACGGCGCCCAGCAAAAGACAAAGGTAAAGAACACGAGCCCCAGAACCTGTGGAGTGTGGAAGAGATAGATGGAAGAGTAAGAAAGTGACAGATGGGAAATTGAGGAAAGAAAAAGATATATACGTGGCCGAGTCCTAAATAATAATCCTTTGAAGTGGGCATTGGCTCGGTACGGTCTGCGCTTCGCGATAAAAATCGCATACAGACGTAACATAAATCAATGCTTGACGGTACGTGGCAATAAATGTCGCTGATTGTACAGGCTCATTAAATTGATTGGTCGCAAACGTGGTGCGAACCGTTCGTCGCACCGTCAGGCACTGTCTGTGTTTGCCCATCCTATCCCGGGGCAGATAAGTAACGCCGTTTAGCTTAGCCTAATCTACTCCCTCCGGTCTTTCGGCGAACTTGGGCCACCGGAGTAGGAACTTTTAACGGGCGCACATTATTGCTCTTTACAGACAACTTTTACGCAACACTTCCTCGCACTTCTGTCTCCAACGTACACGGTTTATGCTTGTATGCGTGTGTGCGTGTGGTGGAAAACTTTTAAATTACTTTTTAATTTCACACAATCTTCCGGTGCGGTGCGGGGTGGAGATTCGTGAGAATAAATTGAGGTGTTTGGTGCCGCACGTACAGAATGTTTCAGAAGTAATTGTTTGAACAGAGTTGGCAGCTCGTGTGGTGATGTATGTTGAAGGTAATGGAGGATCATTGTATGCCGGATCACAATGGCAAGATCAAAGTGTTCGTACCGGCTCCTGTAATCCTTGTGCATGGTGTGTGCGAACATACTTTGTAGCAAGCACCATGATATACTGTACAGCGTTACCAACACACTAATTTACTCAGAACGTTTAATGAACGAAAGATAAATAAAAACTGAAGTGTTTACCATGGCTCAAGATTTTGTTAGCTTACTACAACATCGTGGCCACTGTCGCCGACGCATTCGCATCTATTTTAGATTTTAGACCGTTGGCATTAATATCAAACGGAATTTAAAATATTATCCTGAGAAATTTCATTTTTGGCGCAATTAGTTTCCATCATTAGGTATTTTCCTGCACTCTGGAACAGAAGGAAAACATTTACGAAATAAGTTTATGCAACTAGTTTTGATTCGATTGTTCGAGAGGCTACTTTATTCGTAACCAATCCAACATTTGATTGCCTTTCATGCGATGCATTTGGATGCGTTAGTACAAATTTTCACTTCCAGCTGTGATAACATGAATTCCACACGTCAATCTGGACTTCCGTTTAGTCGGGCTCACCGAAACGCTGCTTACACATGCAGCGAAACATTTCACATTTTAATATTTAATCCATTTTATTGGAGGGAAAATTCAATCTAATGAATATGAAAATCAGCACAAAAAAACAACATAGCCAGCACTTGATGCGTTGCCGCATAGCGTAGAAGTGCCGTTCAGAATATTAAACATCGCAAATCAAGTTATTTTTCGTGTGCTCGGCTCGGTAAAGCTGGTTTTGGAAGTGTGCCACCAGGCATAAGTTTTTAGTTTAATTTCAATCGCTAACTTTTTTGCAGCTGCCGAGCGGAAGTTTGCTCTCTGCTGCATGATTGCATGAACCATGCTGCTCACAAGCGGAAGAAAAGCTGCCTGCTGCCGGGTTGGGCCGGGTTTGTTTCGCATTTAGACACGTAGATAATAATTAAATGAGATAGTTTAAGAAAACACCAATCTTTGCACTTTATGAGAGTTGTACTCTAGACGAACCTTGTTGTTACATTTGTCCGCTATAGTAACGGGTTTGCTCACTCGAACTGGCCAATTGATTGGCCGAATGAAAAAAAACCGAATGTTTTGTGATTGCAACCAGTGATTATGATTTACGGAAGTTTTACGTAACTGTACGTTAAAGATTTTGATCACGAAATTGAATATGCATGTAACGTTTTGCTACTATGTCTGACGTGATATGGGCGTGAAGTGGTTCAAATCTCATGTGGAACGGGTTTTTTGTTCACAATTTCTGACTCATTGACGTAATCTGTCACCTCGAAAATGAATAAAGAACGCATGATTCTGTGTAAAAGAGTGTCAAGAAAGTAGGTCAACTTTATCAGATAAGGAAAAGGTGTAGCAATCTTCGGATAAATAAGTCCATTTGCAGCTTTATAGAGTGGCATAAACTGGAAGTATTTGTAAACATAATGGCAATGGATGACGACAAAAAAGGGCATCTCATGCTTACTAATACTTTCCCCACATTAACACCACAGCTTTTCCATCTGGCTTGGTTTGTGCTGTGCCATTTAATTTTGTGAAAATTTCCCTTCTTTTTTGCGAACAATTTACATCATAGCATGAGCGCGCACACACACACACAAGGCGCAACCGGAAATTGAGGAGCAAAATTTATGGCACAAACTTGATTTGCGTGAAGCTGCGGAACGGAAACGAAATGAAATATAAAGGAAAGAAAAAAAGAACGTCGAAACCGGTGACAATTTTTCAATTCTTTCCTGACCACTGTCTACGTACACCTTTTTCCTTTTGCCAAGCCCACCACCATCCGATTTTGCAAGAGTTACTATCTCAGCGCCTCTCGCTGTCCACCTTCATTAGGTGTTGGTCTCTTGCGAAGTTTTGTTTGGCATTTCAGCCCCAAGTAAGAAACGTCCGTGCCGGGGAGTTTTTGCATTGTGCACTGTTTACTTCTACTTTTGCCGCACTTTGCGATGTGGCCCACTGCTGGGCCGAATGGTGGATGCCGGTGAATTAACGAGAAAGTGGACTGTTGCCTCTCATTAATTTTGGCTAGTTTTCAACAGATAGGACAGCGGGGCCGTGTGGCAGGAAACACCCTTTTATCCCGGTGGCCAGTCCAGTCCTCCGTAATAAAGAAGCATTTTTGCTCAAAAGTGTTTAAAAAGGAGTCGTTTTTCCTCTCCCGTCGGTGCTGGCAAAACTCATTTCCCTCAATCCCAGAGGGCGAAGTTCCGCCCTGTTCTGTTCTGCATTGCAAAGCATCCTCATCGACGCGGTGCACGTAGTAGCAGTAGAAACGCGTCAAAGTGTTCGTCGAGCATGGTCAGAACTTGCTACTTAAAGTGGGTGCCGTAATGTCATTTCGTCACCTGCAGGCTACAAATGAATGTCATAATGAAGAGTTAAAAATCGAGCCTAGAGGCAGTGTTACAATGAATCATTTACCAGAACCGAATAGAGAGAGAGAGAGAGACAGACAGAGAGAAAGAGTGGATGTTGGTCAATCCATTTAGCGCCTTGCTGGCAGCATCCTTCAACCCCTTTTTCCCCCTGTACACACTATTCAGCTGGCGGACCGGAAGTGGTGCCGTTCGTGTTCGCGAGCCGCGTCCCATTACCCCTTCACTACCTGCTGGCCTGCCTTACCTTGGTGGCCTTCTGCTCGGTGGCGACCGCGTTCGCCGACAGGTTGGTGCGCTTTTTGCTGCCGAGAAACTTCAGATTGAAATTTATCGCCGGCGTCGGTACGCTGTTCAGGTGTATCCGGAAGGAGCAGAACTTTTGGCGCCTCGTTTCCCGCTCGATGCTGTCCGGCGTTTGCGTGCCCTGGTCGCACACGGTTCGCGACCGCTTGCCCGCCATCGTGCGGTTGCCGCCGTTGCTGTAGCCCAGGTGCGGGTGCGACATGCTGCCTTTGATTGAGCTCATTCTGCTTTGGTTGGCCGTGGTCCGTGGGGGCGGTTTTGGTCAGCGGAATGGAAGGAGAGAGAAAAAGAAAAGTGAGGATGAAAAAGGAAGAGCAACATTACGCGAGCATAATTGAGCGAGAGTTAACGTTATTAACGCCCTCTGGTGCTCTGGTATAAAAGGTTGGCTGCAGCGTGCAGCAAGGTGAAGGTTGCTTTCGCTTATTATGACTGGAACAAAAGTGGAACCTTTTCGCTTTGCCGTTGCTGACAGTTTAGTGCATGCAAAGTAAAACGAATTATTGTGCGATACCTGGGTAGCAAATGTATGTATTCCTCTTGTATGGCAAGATTATTAGAAAAGAAATGTAGCACGAAGATTCAATCGATTCGCACCCCGGGGCAATATTTTCCAACTGCACTGGCAATGACAATAGTGGACTTACTTTTTCAACTTTTAAAACGATCAAATTTCTGAATGGAAATAGAAAAAAAGCACTCCACACACCCACACTGCAACTGTTCTCTTTCAGCTTACATCAATGAGAAGGGAAATGGAAAATCTATTCCCAATGGACACGAGTCGCAAACTAAAGCGAAAAAGCAAAACAAAAAAAAAAGAACCAGTTCGATTTTCTACAATGTTCATCGTTTACAGCACTGTTTTTTTTTTTTTGAGTGCCCATTTTAGTATCTGCGTAATACGTAGCCTTCAATCGTTGGCGGTGTCGATAGCGAAATCCTTCCATTGTGATAGAATGTCGAATCGCTGAGCGATGGACTGTGCAGGACGGTCGAAACACTACGAAAAACTCAAAACACAAGCGTGGTAGCTGTGCATAAAGGGGCAGCCAACTGTCAGCATTTCCATTCCGTGGTTGAGATGCTTGAAATGGTTGAAAGCACCAGAGTTGGACACTGCGCTTTGTGGGTGTGTGTGTGTGTGTGTAAGGAGGGTGGCGGAATGGAATGGCGGAAACTTTTCCTTGAGCTGGCGCCACGTAACGCGAACGCAAAGTCTGGCCATCTGCGACCTTTCTCACTCGGATGCTGCGGAATTATTGAGCACTCGAGCAGCGGCAGGCAGCCAATACTTTGTAATGGAAGGACAATGGCAGGCTGCTGGTGCGATCGTTGCACCGAGCGTTACAGACCTCGGGTCGGACCGTTCCATTAGGTACGGCATTTGACAAATTGAATCAGCATGTACTGCTGGTGTTGCTTTTTTACGTGCTGCTTGGTTGCGCGTTTAATGTATTTATCTTTCTCAATGAAACTCCATCACCTTGAGCCTCGCTGGAACCGCAAGAAGAAGCAAATCCTGCCCAGTTTGAGCTTAAACATGATGGACTGTGGTTGCTGTAGTGTAGAATAGGTTTATCTGAAAATGGCAGCCCGCCGGGGAGTGTTGCGATAAGGAACTCAATTGGAACTATACATATTGCAAAAAAAAATGTACATACAGGCCTAACTGATGTACCGCTGCATCAGTGAACCCTTCAATTGCAACACTATCCTATCCGTCCCTTTAATTGGTCGCCTGTTCGCCAGTCACAATAGTGCGAGTCTCACCGCACACATACATACCTGTCCATTTTGCCGGTCCCAGCGGTGGTGCCGTGCCATCGCCAGGGCAGCGCACTGTGCCCGGCCGCCACCGATGGCAGCGAGGACGGTGGCGACGAATCGTGCTGCCCGTATGCCGGCTGCTTATTGTTATTGACGGTGAATTTCCTCATCTCGACCGCTTTGTTGGAAGTGGAGGAGCCATCACTTTGAGAGTTATTGGAGTGTTTGGAGGATGCCAAGCGGCCTCCCAGTCTGTGGACGAGTCAAATACAGTTCAGCTGGTCAAGCGGTATGCCAGCGGTGTGCGAAACGCTCCCGTACCTTCGAAATAGCTCACCCTCCGGATGCTGCTCGAGAAAGCGTGCCTTCTTGCGGAGTAGCTGCACGGTCAGCGCGTACGTCACCACCATCATCACCATGGGGATGTAGAAGGCGACCAGCGAGCCAAACACGAAGAAGGCCCGATTGTTGATGACACACTCGTTCGGGCCGGGCATGATGTTGTTCTGGTTGATCATACCTATCCCGATCGCGATTGGAAACATGATATCATCGCCGCTTTGTGCAAAATTATTGTATGTGTGGGTGCGTGTAAGACAACTCACCTAGCACGGTTATCGAGCTGGAGACCAGCATGGCCAGCAGCCACACCAGCGCTATCTTGATGCCCGTCAAGCGCTTCGTTGAATGGTGCCGACTGCCGAGCGGATTCCGGATCCCCAGGTAGCGGCCGAGACTGATGAAGCACATGTGCAGGATGCTCGCCGAGCAGGCTAGTACGTCGCACGTAACGTAGATATTGCACCACGTAACGCCGAACGGCCAGTAGCCTGAAATAGTCAATAGTTGGGCTTGTTAGTTTGATTCATGGAGGTGTGAGAACTTACACCGAAATTTGCATACAAGGATTTTCAGCAAAAATTTACAAATTACATGTTTAAAAATATTTAGAATTTCTTAAATTTATTAAATAGCATGTGAATATGTAATGTTGTGTTACAGGTACCACTAGTGGTGGTAGTGCTCTGAAATACGTCCCGTACGACCAAATTCAAGTAAATAAGTTATTTATTATACAGCAAAATGTTTTTTTATCGTTGACACAGGGTTTAAAAATTAAATGATACCATTCCGATACAAAGCGGGAAGTGAAGAGTCCTTAGGCTCTTAAGCCAGGGGTACAGCTCGAGTGAAATTGAACGTGAAATTTCGAGAATTTCTGCTATATGTAATTAAAAACGGGTAATTGTACACCAAAATAAAAGCAATTAAATTTCCCTACTACTTGAAATATAAAACATGTTACAATGATGATTTAAATGCATTTCCTTGAGATATTCTGCTTTGTTTACCTAATTCAAACTAATATTAATATGACAACGAAAAAAGCTTCGTCACAGGACAGTCAATAAATAGGATTTTTTTCCATATATTTGTTGCATTGTATTGTATTATAGATTATTCAGGAAATAATTGGAAATTCAATTTTTATCGATAGCTTCCTTTACTAAGGCCAACCTTAAACATTTGAAGAAAAATTAAGATTTCGAATGAATTTTCCAGAATCATTGCAAAAAATCATAAAATTACAACGATATTTTGATTCATATTCCGGACAGTTTCGAGCTTATGTTTCAAATTACGGACGTTCTGATTCAAATTCCGGAGAGCCTCTAAATTTCGTCTATAATCTTCAAATTTGCACACGCACATTACACCTTTTTAGTTTTTAACTTGCTTGCAAATCCAAACATTCAATTCTGAGAGAAGACAATTCCTTCTGGACCAACAGAACAACGTTCTTAAAAACAACGGGGTTTGGGTGCTGTTTTGCTCTTGTACTCGTAGAAGCATATAACCGAAGAACTGCTACGCGAATTGACGGGCTTTTCCATACGGCCATCGAGCCAATTGTCACATAAATCTTCAAATATCGTTGTTTTCTTGTTGTTATCACTGTCCTAAAAACATATTTTCATACAATTAACCATAATTTTATTCGACTGTCCAGAATCAATAACAATAAACTAAATCTTGCTTCGAATTCCGGAAAAAATAAATGATTAAATGAAATTCAGAGCACAATATTATAAAACACTAGCCGGCATTGCGAATAAAAGAACACATTTTAACAGTCGTTTTAAGTTCATTTTGGTTTAACCAAGTTCATTTGTTGTTCATTCCTGTTAAGATAAACGATCTTTGAAAACAGTTAACGACTGCTCGATATCGCATAAAGGCAAACACGGGGAAAAAATCGAGCAGTATAATTAAACGACTGTTAATTTGTATCGCATACGCTCTTGACAGTCGTTTGTTTAACACTTTAAGCGCCGCATCATATGAAATCGCATGACGGCTTTGTTCTCCGCTCAGCTCTGTATCTGACGCTCACCAATTCTCTTGATAACGAATGAGGTAGGAAAGAGAGAACGAGAACGACACTACGCCGCTTATCAAAATGAAACAAAAGAGTGATAATAGTCGCACGAACAATTGTCGCTCTCATCGCTCTCTTGTCATGCGCTACGTGCTCACTAGCAAACTGTGACGTCAGGCCGGCGGTCAAAGTGTTAACGGCGACATATGACCAGTAGATAAAATTAACAAATGAACTCAATGCAATCGCGATGCCAAATTCTAGCAATGTTTAACGACTCTGGTTAATTTTTAACGACAGTTAATTTTAAACCAATTCTTTCGCGATGCCAGCTACTGTTGTTTAATTGTTGTTAACTACTTTCATAATAGATTCCAATTTATTTCAATACACTTGGACGCGATTAATAGGAATTATCGAAGAAATAACGCTGATGTCGGTGTTTAGCAAAACTGCATCCTAACATGTCGACATATTCCCAACACTAACAAAATCGACATGTTTTCTCGTACTACCCAACATACCAGTAAATCAGAGAGAACGAGATAGTATGTTGATTTGGTCGCTTGAGATAATAACATATTTGCCAAATAAATCATGGCAATCATATCAAATTTAAAGTGATGTTTTTACGCTTGGTAACAATTTGGTGAGTAGCAGGATAGACTTTCTTAGAACTGGCTTTGTGTGTATTTAATATGTATTTGCTCTGTTTAAAAATTGTTCTTCCTCCGTCAATTGACTTTTGCTACTGCTGCTAAACTTTCTCGATGGCGCTTATTCTCGAACAGCTGATCAGTCTTGACCGCATTTGACCCCGTTTCGCGACCGCTGCCGAACTTTATCCTAATTGGCCCTATTTTTGATAAGCTAGCTGTTTCGCCTTTGGGAATATCTGTTTTACAGCGCCATCCGGTGCTTTCTTCGTATATTATTCGAGCTGTCCTTGACAGCTTGTTGTTTTAATAAACATTACGGCTGCTGATCTGCACGTGGTAGATATCGTGCCAACAAGTGATATGGCCAGGGACTGAATTTTAAGACATTCAATAAAAACATGGCGAATGTCCAGAATTTGAAGCTGTCCGTGATTTGATTGGTAATTGTTTTTTGCTTCTTGTCATTTTAAATTCATTGTTCTATATCTATACTAAACTAGCTTCAATAGTTTTCTATATTTACCCTACCAATTATCCGGTTTTATCCAATTTTGAACCAACAATATTAAATATATGCTGCTTGTCTCTTTTTATACTTGTAAGTGTCTAATTGCTCTATCTCATTCGGTCCCACTCTATCTCAAACAATTAGTCACTGATAGCCAAACATACAACTGGTAAATGTAGACCTACAACGTAGTTTTTGCACCATAAGAAGAAGAAGGGTGATAACATCTTGGTAAAATCTCCATATTGAAGTAAGTCGCAACAATTCCTAGAAGTTTTTACACAAAAGGTTTCGTAACACTACTGAACATGATTACAACGTGAAACCAATGTATTCATAACCCTTTAAAATTCCATCGCCACGCCAATCACACTCATGTTTAGATATTCATTTCAATAAACTGCTGTTTTTTGTTGATATATTGAATAAAGAAGTCCCTCGTATGGTGTTCTGTCATCGCACGCAAGGCTCCACCCAGCGCAAACAAGCAACCCCAGCACCACTACCAGCAGCCGAAACCGTAGCTAGAAAAAGGAACACCCGAAATCACTGCCCGTGCGTTTGTGTGACAGATCGGTCTTCATTTATATGCACTGACCCGCATTAATAGCGATGAATCTCCGAGCGAGCGAGCGACCGGGTGAGCCAGATTGGAGCACATTCACGCACTTAATCTACCTCCTGCTCTGCCACACTCTCCGCCGCCGCTTCAATCGCACGCCGGCACGCAGGTGTTGTTGTATCCCACACGGCCCACGCGCGGTGGAAGACGTCACGGCAACACGTGAACCCCTCGGCCACGGCCACTCTCAAACAACTAACGTGCGAGAAGTTGATTAATGTAGCCCATAATCTGCTCCAACGGCATAACTTTCTGCAAAACTCCCTTCCCGCGTGCGAGCGTGCCTGCGGCATGACAATGCCGAAAGCATGTGGACGGGCGCCCGGATCCCCTGCCGGTTATGATGCCGTAGCCATTTTTCGGGCGTATCACTTTTTTCGCCTTACTGCTGGAAGGTGTAGTGTGTGTGTGTGTGTGTGTGTGTGTGAGCGAGCGTTTTTGTTGCTTGTTTGTCAAAATCTGTGTCTCGCTGTCCCTGTTCGAGGTTGGGTGACCGTAGCTGACTCCCGACGCACGGGGTTGAACATTTGAAATAGTAAATTGTACCATCGGGACCGCACTCGTAGGGTCGTTTGGTTTATCTGGCGCGTATGTGTATGTGACTCGGTAAATGGGTATGTGCAAGCGTGAAGCCAAACAACTGAGAGAAAGTAAAAGAAAACATCCATAATTTTTCGCACAGTTTTCGTGTTCCGTGTGCTGGCAAAAATGCTTTTACCGGAGAAGCAGATGATTCGCCCGCAACCCACAGCCCATTCATCACCGGTTAGCACAACCAGTGCCAGATTTATTTGACACACACACACACACACTTAAAGCAGCACAACCACAAATTCACCCAGCAAGGGAGCAAAGCGAGCAGTCGGGTTTTTGGGAATGAATTCTTTCAAACCTTAACGGTTACCATCGTACGGGCGGCAAACGAAAGCTGCTGCGCTTGAAAAACACAACAGCCGAGCATGGGTGCGCGGTGAACGAAACATAATTGGGACGGTGGAAGGTGGAGGCTGCGCTTTCGGGCCCCCTGTCGACGCGGAGGTGCAGTTACGGTTGCAACAGTGCTCGAACCGCCTTTCCGCTAAAGTGAAAGCGAGCGGATCCCACAATCCCCATTCGAAACGTGATATAAATAATGGCGCATAGGAGAAAATGCCACTGGCCGCCATAAATCTTTCGCTCGCAGAAGTAACGACCACCGTGTTACCCACCTACCCATGAAGCGATGGCAGCAGCAGCAGCAGCAGCAGTATCATCATCATCACCATCCCGTCCATCCCGTTACCCGTGGGTAGCGTGTGCCGGGAGTGCGGTACGGATGTTGCCAAGCTAGCATAACCCTGCTAGCTAACGCCATTTTGAATGTGGCATCAAACGGAAGCTTTCGCTTTCTTCCTGTCCGGTGCGGTACTGGGCGCCTCCATCGAGGTGTAGCACGACCCGCGGTTGATGCAGCGGGGCTAAGGGATGGCCTCGAACCCGGCCTGTTGCCATTCTCTTTCTTTCTCCCAATGGTTGGATTTACAATTCAATTCACATTTTTTCCCATTACACGCACTTACAAACACACACACACATACAGCGCAGCAAAAGAGTTCGCGTCACTTGATGCTGCTTTTTTGTTGCCAGAAGTGCTAGAAAGTCGTGCGCTACACTGTGTGTTATTGTGTAAATGTTTTTCCCATTCTTGCCGTACCACCCGTCGTCATCTTTCCGCCTTCCTTGCTACAACCACAAAACTTTCATGGTATGTTTTTCACATTCACACAGCTGCGCATTTGGCCGTGGAAATGTGGGTAAGGGTGCTTAGTTTTGTGTAGCACAACAAAAGCCAATGCAAGGTACGGAGGAAAAGAAACAAAAGCAAACCAACCCGAGCACGTGGCCCGAAAGTTGCAAACCAGTTAGTTTCGGTGCACGGGCACGGGTGGACCGTGGGTGGTAGAGTAAAAAAAAGGACGCGACACAGAGACGAGAAACATCCAAAAACACCAACAATCCCGGGGCCGATGTTTCTTGCACAAACTAGCGGAGCGCATAAGGGCGCTAACAACAAAAAGCCAACATTTTCTTTCATCAAATGAAACGAAAGAGAGAGAGAGAAAGAGAGAGAGAGAGAGAAAGAAAAAAAAACGTTGAAATAGAGCGGCTCATGGGGCAGTGGGGAAAAACAATCGTGGGAATTGTGGCGATAGCTTGTTTTGAATAACCAGGGGGTATTTTTTCCGACCAGTTTTGTCGTTAGGCTGCCATTTCAGAGAGATAAACAGAAAAACAAACCGCACACCGACCGTGCGGTGAAATTGAACGGATTTATACACAGCAGTAAACTGTCACCGCCCTGAAATGGACGTTCACCAGCACCACAAGGCAAGGGTGTTGCTTGGAAGCTTGAAACGGTGTGTGTGTGTGTGTGTGTGTGAGTGTTGGGACGGATATCTATCGAAAGAATGTGCTTTTCCCCCGGTTGTACGATTGATTGATATCCGTTCTAAATGGTCCATGAATAGAAATATGGAAACACCCCGGCACGATCCCGCGGTGGGTGGGAGCAGGCCGACAAATGGGTCGAGCGAGGGATACACCTTCCCCTTCCCCTCCTTTAGTAGGCCATGATTTACCGGCGCACCAATTCCACACGGGAAAGTACCCACTCGGGCAAACTGGGCGTACATCAAAGCCGTCGCCACTAATGATGATTTGTATCTAGTGGACGCGCGGGAATATTGGCCACTCGAATGCCGGCCAAACGGCCTGCCTGGATGCCATCTTCGGAAACCGAACAGGGCAAAGCAATAAAGAGCAATAAATAGGGTTTGTTTTGTGTGAAAAGTGAGACGTGCAAAAAACCGGTCGATGTGCTCTAATGATCCTCAGCTTTCGGGGCACGAGCTTAACGAACCGGTTTGGGCGATCTATATCGATTGGATGGATAATTTACTCTGCTGGAACTGCTGGGCGTGCTGGTAGGAGCATGGGAGGAGTTTTTTTTAACTAAAAGCAACTTTTGAAAAAAAGATTAAAATTCAATGAACCATGCCAAATGGAGCTAATTTGATTTCAACATTACACGGGGTTTATCACTTGACTCCAAGGCTGTGGGACCCCGTCCTGATACGTTCTAAAGCAATATTATTTCCTATATGGCGTAGCGCGACCCTCACTACGATACTTGCGAACAAAGAATGTTCATCTACTGAAGAGAGGTCAGGTAGAAATGTAGTAGAACAAAATAATTATTTTAGTTATTTTACATAAGTACAGGAAGAAAATTAATTCATTGCAGCCATTACTATGTTTTACTGCTATCTATTTCTAAAACTTAAAAGCCAATGAACATCTATCAGTGTAACTACGTAGGTTGATTATACCAAAGGGTAAAATGAGCTCTGCATAAATTAGATTTACTTCGAATGGATCCTGGAGTATCATCAACATCGAATGTTTTGAGTGTTTTAACTTGAAATGAATAACAAGGCACACCTCAATACGTCTAGCACATTTCAAAACCATGTTAGCAAAACAGTATTTGTAAATCTGCTACTTTCATTTTTTGCGCTTAGTTATTACTTATTTATAAGGTTGTTATGCAAACATAACAGATTAAAACTATGTTAGAAAGGAAACATAATAGTCAAATTTAAGGATGAGCTTTCGCAATACACTTAGTGTCACCTTGCGCTTGAGTAAAAGAAAATGATTAAACGATAAAGCACCAACTCCAGCACTTACCTAGAAATCCTGGTATGGCACCGAGCGGCATCACGAACAGGCTAACGAGCAGGTCCGCTATCGCAAGCGAGAGCAGAAAGTAGTTGGTCACGTTCTGCAGCTTACGATCGAGCGCCACCGCCAGACAGACGAGGATGTTGCCGAGCCCGCCGGCAAAGATGAACAGGATGACGAATAGGAAGCTCCACTCGTACCGGCCCTGGGCCGTATCGCCACCCGCCGGCAGCTCCCCGAGCAGCTGCGTCTGGTTCCAGCCCGCGAGCGCCGCCACGGAATGGTGCTCCGCCCCGTTCAGCCAGGCGGGGCTGACCAGTGCATTCCGCAGCTCGACATTCATCCAGCACTGGATGGGTTCGAGCAGCGATACGCTTACCAGCTCGAACGCGTCACTTTCGAACAGTGATCCCGCGCCCAACGGCGACTCGGACGACACATTGCCACAGACCAGCCGGACGGACTGCACGGGCCCCGGGACCGCCCGTGCGGTCTGTGATGGTTGCGCGGGCGTCGATCGTTCCGCGTCCAGTAGCGCCTGCGACGCATTCCAACAACCGTCCACCATCAGCCGATCGGTGTCGATCGTGTCGAAGCTGCCAAAGCTGACCTCGGTCAGCTGCAGCAGCAGCTTCGGCAGCTTCACGATCAGCTCCGACACGGGCTGGAACACTTGGCGCGCGATCAGCGTGATGTTGTGTGACGCGGCGGTGCGGCAGCTCGTGCTCGGTAGCTGTTGCCAACTGTCCGGCGCAACCGGTTCCGGTGCACACTCGTACAGTGCATCGTTCCACCGCACTTCCTCGGTGTGTCGATCGCCACTAACACCATCACTGCCGGACACTATGGAATGCAGGCCGCACTTGAACGTCTGATAGCACTGGGTGGCGGCCCGGTAGAGGCTGCCCGTACTGTTTCCTGTCCGTAGCTCGACCGCACCCACGCTCCCGGGCGCGCCTAGCGGGTGCGATCGTGCACTGTCTGCACTGTCGTTGCCGTCGCCATCAAACCGGCACAGCACATCGGGACCCCACAGCAGCGAGGAGGAACTGTTACTGTAACTGGCGCAGGACACCATGTACCGCCACGCTTTCCAATGATCACACCACCAACCGAAAGACTCTCCATCGTCCATGGTTGACTGGTTCACACGTCACTTTAAGCGAATTCGTTCTGATGGTGCTGACTTGTTTTTGTGTGTGTGAGTTTAAACCGATCTTGTATCCTAGAGCACGCCTAGAGAGCGGATGAAAGAGAGCTGGCCGGGAATGCCGAGACTTCAGCTCAGCTCAGCGGTGGCTGCCATAATTCCACCGATCCATCGTAGCACGCGCCCGGCAAAGTGAATGTGCAACCGTACAATCATCAGTAGGAATGAAATCTAACAGCAGCTCGTGTGTCTAGGAAACGGAAGAGACCTGCAGGGAAGAGACCGTATTACACCTCAGCACGAGCCCGGGCCAACTCAGCACACAGTCTAATAAATATTTAAATTGAAATTGCACATGTGGATGGTTCCGGTTGGCTCGTATCGTTCACGCAAGGACGAGCGAAGGAACTGCCGCTACATTACGCCGTTCGGCCAAAGTTTGGTTAAGGAATTACGAAATATGCGATCATTATGCGCACCGCTAGTGGTATGGTATGGCTGTAGCCGCAATGCCCCGGGTTGCCCTTCCCGTCCCGTGTTTCGGCCAGCCAGCTGTAGCGAATGTTTCGGGCGCTGGGCGCGCATTCGTTTTGTGGAACCGGTTTGATGCCGGTGGTAAACACACCTCGTGCCGTTCCGAAACGACCGTTTATGAGTTTGTGCGACAGATGCTTCACTCGGGCAGTGAGGCTGATAATTGCCAACCGGTACTGCCGTCGTCGCTTGTTGCTGCTATGCATGGGTGCAATAAAAGAGGCAATATTGTGTGCAGCATTTGTTAAAATGTGTTGAAATAGCATGTCGAATTCTTGAAGATAATGGAGATACCCCAATTGAATTGGAATATTTACATAGCATGTGTGGCATTGCTTCGTGCTACTAGCAATTGGCGTTCGTAGACTACACATGGACGATCAATTATTTGTATTTTGAAATTGGAAACGTTTACACCTTGCGCGTGTTTTCGAATAAAATTGTACTTGCAGATAGTCTACCATCGCTCGGTTTTTAGCCTATCAACCTTTAAATCGTAAAAAAACAAACCACATAAGTAATTAGATCGATTTTAAGCCCATGTTGAGCCAAATTAGGACCATTGGAAGTCGTATGCTGCTTCTATCATGTGCTTCATTCCAATCGTTTGACCCCTGAATCGCCTCAGTGGGTTAATTGCTTGTTTTATTCTAGCTAAAATTGTACCGAACGTTAAACATATGCACTTGCGATTTTTAATTGCCCCATTCTCTAACAAGACGCATGAAGCTCAACATGATTTTAGCCATTCCTAGGAGGGAGAAAGTGCAGCTTTTAAGAAATGTGTGATGAGGGTGGTAGTAATGGGAATGAAGTTACCATGTGTTGGTGGAGTAAGATCGCCGTGTGTAGATCGTACACAAATAATGTTTGCTTCTATATTAAAAAAAAGACTTCGTAAAGACTTCTTTTCTCGGATCATTTGCCAGTTTACAGACTTATTGTTACTCACAACCGGATATTCTAAAGTTTCGGCTGCGGGAACGACGACGGGAATCGTATCGCTCGGGCCTTTATACGTGTGCCGGACCGTCTAAGGAACCTCAGCTCACAGCTTACACAATCTAATTACACCGAATTTCGTCGTGCATAGTCTTGAGAACGTTTTCTGCTCTGTTCTGAACGTTCATGTCTGTGGGTCCGAGAGTTCTTGTAACTTGCAGCACAGAATTAGATTTCTATCAATCGCTAACAACGGTACTTAGCACACAGCACAGCATTTAATTAGCATGAATCGACACGCCACTTTCGTGCCCATTCCTGAGATTGCATAGGCACGATAGGCTCAATTTATGGGCACCAAACAGCAATCGGTAGAATTCGGTCACATTTTGAACCAACAGCAACAGCGGCATGTTGTTCCGAATCCGGCATCGGAACGCAATCACGGCGATCAACACCGGGTTGGGCCCGTTTACGAGCATGGTTAGCTCGTTTTAGTTCTCCCAAAAACCAGTGGCACAGTGTTGGTAGTGGTGGTGGTGCACTATCCGGTACTTGGGTTAGAAAAACCGCTGGTTAACATTACCGAACACTGGCTTATTCCCTCCCTCCCTCTCCCCACCTCTCTTCGCACAGCACTCGGTCCAGCGCCAACCACCCTATCGGTATGTATGTAAAACGAGCCGGCAAATGGCATTGCACGAGGATCGTATGTGGCTACACGGCTGCTCGAAATCTAAACTTTCCGCGAGTACAAAGTGGTAACATAACCGCAGATTATCTCCAGCGCGATCTGGCAGCAGGTAGTGGCAGGCGGGCCGGCACTGACACACCAGCATGGTGGCCACCCCTACCTCTCCCTCCCCTCTCCTCTCGTAGTGTTGGTGATGACAGGCAGGCTGGTTCGCCGATTGCATCGCTGGGTGGCTTTCAACCCGGCCCCTGGTGAACGGTGGCATGATACGGTAGCGCTGGGTGCAGCTGGAGAGTGGGTGTGTATGGGTTGTATAATGTGGCGTTTAGATTTCACAGCTGTGGTCTGTGGGCTTCAGGGTCAACGCGGGCGGCACATCATCGCGACAAATCTTTTCCAACCTTTTTGCCGCGCACGGCTTCCCCCACTGCCAATCGAATGTCAGCTTCATGCATTGCTGCCAATAAGGCTGAAATGCAACGGAACATTATGTGCCCCGTACACAATCAGGCGCTCATTCAGTTTTGAAACCCACCCACCACCCTCGCAGGGTATGTGAGGGTGCTCTGTTGTGCAACAGAACAAACCCTAGCGTTCGACATTAACACGTGTAAAGCGGGGGCTACAATTGGGTGTCTGTTCAACAACCACTATCGAAACCGACACACGTTCTCACCAAAACGCTACACCCCGGTAGCAAGCTGCACGTTCGAGCTGTGGTTAAATATGAATAAATGGACACCGGTTAAACATGGCCGGTGAACCAGTGAACCGAGCACATTTCAATGGGCAATTGGTGCTGGTGGCTGCAGGTTGTGGATTATCCTGCAATGATAATTAAAAAGTTGGTCCGCAAAAGTGCCATTGTTTCGGCTGGCGTGGTTTTGACCACCGTAATTGAAGGCCAGCAATTTCACCAATCAGCATTCGTGGTTTTGTGTTTATGGTTGGTGTAATTAGATTGATTCTATTTGTTGGGTGTAATTGATCAAACGATAGTTTAATATTTTATCATAAATAGGTTATGTAACCTAGCGCTAGCTGGTTAACTTTCGGAATAAATATGGATATGAATATGATGTATGTATCTGGTTGATGTATCTTACTCCTCGTAGTCTGAGGCATTTTACAGCAGAACTACTCGAAGCATGTAACATCGGTGTTATAAATACATCTTAAATTTCTGACAACAAAACTACATATTTTGAATAAAATGTTACAAATACGATAGGATAAGATTGCATACAATTAAAAAAACGTACTATACTTAACGCTGCACCTGTGTGATGTATATACAAACAGTTTTATCATCTTAATAAAAAGTAAATTTGTTTGAATACAAAATAGACACACTAAATTTTCGCACACAAGGCTGCCATTTCTACCTTCTCGCACCGTTGGCCGCAGAAGACAACCACTCTTCCCTGGAAGCAACCAATTTGTTTGCGTATCCTGCAAACTACACAGTCGCAAACATTATCACCAGCCATCGCCTAAAACGCGAAGCGACAGTGGCAATAAATTCAATAATAACTACGCATTTCGCTTCCATCCCTTTGGGTAAGGCGACCAGGGCTTTCCAGGGCCCGCGAAATGTGTCGATCGCACCACCGATGATAGTGAAAAGTGACGGCACAGTGGAACGATAATTTTGCGTTCATGATTCAGCGGTAAAGTGTAAAATTGACGGTAAAGTCTATAAATAGGTGTACGCTACGCAGCAGAAATCCTATCGGATCGTGGCCAAAAAAAAAAGAACCGAGGAGCGACTGAATAATGCGGGAGAAATATGAGCCCGTCCCAAGGTGTACGCTAGTTGAACATTGTTTGCATAGCGTCCTCGAGTAGCGTAACTTTTTTTCAATAATTTGTTTGTTTAAAGTTCAAAGATCAGGCTACTGGAGGTGCTGCTTACACGGGGACGAGAGAGAGAGCGAGAGAGAGAAAGAAAAATAGAGAGAGAGAAAGCGAGAAAGAGAGAGAGAGAGCTGAAAAAATAATGTTCACAAATTGGCAAATACCTTCTACACCCATCACGCGGAGCCAAACAACGGTCGAGTAGTTCGTGATGGGTGTCCATTTCAAAGCAGCTTGTGGGCCGGTACACCCAGCCTACCATCAAAAATGTCATCGTGATCAATCAGGTCTCGGAAGTAGCTCCGGCCCGGTTTCGATTAGGCTGAAGCTGTTGCATACTCGATACGCACTTCAACCGCACTCCACTATATACATACTTTATGCTTAAGAATCAAATATCGTCCAGCTTGTTTATGCCGGTGAGTGAGTCCCGTCCCACAATAAGCAGGAACACTAAAGTGGATCACTTCTCAATGGCAAATACAACACTTCGTTTCGCATTGATTGGCAATATCGTTGTGGTTTTTCGATTTGCCAAACGTGCAGGAATGCTAACGAACTAGTTGCGAGTGGGCGATGATGGGTGGAAGGGAAGGGCTAGAGCCAAGGTTTTGGTTTCACAATGCCTTCCCGGTGCGGCTATGCAACTACTAACGATGCCAGTGGACAACGTTCCCTACTTCCGTGACCGTCGGAAACTAGAAAGTCTTGCTTTGTTTGTTATATTCACTCTTCAGTGAACGAAATGGAGAACAAAGCAGATGCAAGGATGGATTCTATAAACAGCATGGTTCGTTCAATTTTCAATCGCTTCGATGGAAAATTCAGTGGCATGTTGGAATGGGAATGTGTAGGTGTGTGTGTGTGTTTTCTTGTGATGGAATGTTCTCGAAGCTTTTCTGCCACAGTGCTGGAAGACTCGTCCCGAGTGCATTGTTGTCTGGACGGGTGTGTTTTTTTGCAAGCTAAAACAAGATTCGTTTTTTGTACAAAAGCACACGCAAAAGCAAAATCTCAAAGTGTTCAACCAATCAAACTACTCAGTTTTCAAATGGTGACAAAGAATTATGGACGAACTTATCAATGGAATGTTTTTTTTTCTGCTTTTGCACTTTGATTTGCTACTACAGTCTTTAGTAGCTCAGCGCATTGCTTGTGGGCGGTGAACTATCAAGATTGGTTGAAATAGTTAGATATCGGATCTAGATAACTTTTTAAAACATGTTTTGTTTTATGTTTAACTAATTTGGTACTTAGTATTGGAATATTTAAATCTTAATGCTGTGTAAAAGTTTTAATACATTCAGATATTATCATTTATCTTTACTAGCTTATTTACCCGGTTTCGCACGGGATAAAATTAATGTCTCGTTTTGATTAAAAATAGAAGAATTTGCAATCCAAGGATTACAAATAACGATTACAATGATTACAATGATTTTATCCCAAAGCTTCGATTCTTCTTATCGGTCGTAATAACAGTAGGTAATTGAGATCTGCAATCATCCGCTTGGGTACTACTGAGTTTTTGGTTTACCACGGAGTTTATTGGAACAGGCACTCCATCATATACAGGCACTCCATGATATATGCTATTAATGCGGAATGGAGGCAATCGCGTATCTCTAAAATTAGCGTAAGTCGAATTTCGATGTTTTCGGTCAAATTATAGCTAATTTTCTTATCATTCTGCTTGAAGGGGTAGGTTTTAGCCATTAAATTAGTTATTTCATCTGATTTCAACTAAAAAATTGAAATTTCATGCTATTTTAAATGATTTTTTAAATTTGACGTAAAGAGACTTTATTTTGAGTTTGACATTTGATGTGTCAAATTAGTATAAGAACTGTCAAATTAAGAAAATCTAAAGAAAATCAAATTAAGATAAGCTAAAAAGCTATCGCGACTGCGAGGCCTCGTGCGAGCTCGCAAACTGCTCGAATCTGCTTGCGGGGTTTTAACACCAGTGTAAACTGTACTAAACCGAGTGTCAAAGCGCTGTATACAACAACAACAATACTGCTCTTGGCATGGGATTAGAAAATTGCTAATAAATTAAGTTTTGTGCAACTTCTGAAAATGATGTGAGTCTTAAATCCTATTCTCATACCACCATAAGGTGTGTGCAAAGTTTCGTTGAAAATGATCCAGCCGTTTCGGAGGTTGCTTGCAACAAACACCGTGACACGAGATTTTTATATATATAGATAGATAGATAGGGTAGTAGGAACGCTATATATATGTTATACTATACAACGTGTCAAGTATAGTAATGGTATCACAACTATTGAGCCGTAAAAAGAATGGCATTCTATAAATTAAAAGTTCTGCCAGGCTTCGTATTGTGCTACTACGCCTGTAGATGAAATAGCATACAGTTGTATAAACTAAATTATCGTGGTGTGAATATCGTTGCACTAAGTTTAGATTGAGTTTCAAGTAAATCTCAGGAAGGCAAAGGTGTGCAGATGCATTAATCTAATTAATCAAATATGTTATATTTGAGCTATTTGAGCGATTTTCGTGTTTGCTTTTCTTTCCATGAATTTTATAGCTATATCCCAAATAACCAGCTTGAACTCTTTAGCTGATTTGAGGATATTTAACAAAAAAATCGTTCCGATGTCGTACTTTGTGGCTGATTAAGGGATAAGTAGTTCTTTGCGCAACTGTGGCGCTTTTTAACTAGCACTCGGTTCTCTTTGGAACCCTGCGGCTGTTTAGCCTGATGTGTATGGTTCCTGATGGAACTTGAAGGCTTGTTAAAAAAGCGTACCGAATTTGGTGGTGCTTTATAGCTTTTCAATGCATGACATCGGTACAAGGTGGCTCTTGTCAAATTGTCAAAGACTGACGCCGTCAATCATCTCATTGCTGCTGCACAAGTTAGATTAGTTCTTTGAAGAAGGGATTTTGAAGGAACAAGATCTGAATGTTCGTAGGAAGCAGGTGCTCTAAAGGCGGGGAGCGTATAAATTGAAACAATAATTTTCTACTAAAATTACGTTGCAACATGGGTGCCTTCACTTGTCACGGGCAATCTTCCAATCCAATTTAGCCATGCGGTACTGCAACTTACCATCAATAAAGCAAAATAAATAGAAACAGGTTCTACGAAATGGGCAAATTTTCCCACTGGCTTACCCGATCAGTGTTGAAAGAAATAGCGTTGGACGGTTTTGCTCCCCTCCCCCCGCAACAGCATAAACAAAAAACAGTTTAAATAAGTTCTGCGAAATAGCGTCTGCCTCTCGGGGCTGCCCGCAATAAAGCCATGTCAGCTGGGTAACAGTTCGCATCTGACAGTATCCGCCTTGTTACTGCAGCAGGACCCTTGTCTCTTGATTAAAATCTCATCAAAACCTTTTTCACTCCGGCTGGGAAGTGGTGGCCATACCCATGAACGCACGGACAAACAGTAGCACCCGAATCTTCACTACCTCCTTCCCTCTCACACCCCATACACCACGCACTTCTCCCGAGCCTCCTTTCGAAGCTCAAACCTGCCAAATCCGACGTAAGCCATCCTGCGTGTGCCAAGGAGATTAAGCCCGGCCAGCAAACGGAATCCGCAGAGGAAAGCGAAGGTCCCCGGGAAACGAGGATCAAAGTACAGCCACTTCTTAACGCCCGCTCTCACGAACCCGTTGTTGTACCAGCGCAAACAATAATAAAATGCTACAAACGTGTGATGGCTTTTTTCGGCAAAGCCAAACGAAACAACAAAAAATCTGCCAGCTCCAGTTACGGGTGGGCAATCGGACGGATCGGGCTAGGTGAAACCGGCCTGCCGTAGGGCGGACGGCATGGATACAAGTGTATCCTCAAGAATTAATTCTCGAGGAATGTTTTAGAGCGTGGCAGCACCGTGAAGGTTTGGATGAAGTGTTTTAGCGGTTCACTTCAGGCGAAAAGGGATCGTTTTGCATGTTTTTAGCAGCGTTATTTACGTGTTTCGCATCGCCCCTGTAAGGGGTTATTGAGTTCTTATGGTTTTGCGCACCCACACACAAACACAGCCATACAAAGAGAGTGGGGGGGGGGCGTCGACGTGGGGCTTGGAGAGGCCCTTTGGGTTAGTATCGCAGGGTTAGCCGGATCTTTCTTTTCCTCTTGTCGGCGGTAAGGTGCAATCAACCGAAGATAAGATCAGTGGGATACGGCGTGATTTAAGCCTATACGGGTATTAGCAAAACCCCGAGCTGAATACGATGGGTCCGGGTGGAACAGTGAGGAGAATTTGAGGTGCCGGAACGGAAAGGAAACAATCTGAGCGTCCGAGGCGGGCCTGCCAAACCCGCCGGCAGTGTAGACAGAAAAATCATTGTCGGCTATTATCGGGAGCAATAATCAGAGTTAATTGCGTAGAAAATAGGGTTTCACATCTGCCAAAAGTGAATGCGAAATATAAAAAGGGATAAGTGCGAACCTTAGCAACTGTCTGGGCGTGTCAGAGTGTGTATGTGTGTATGTGTGTGTGAATGTGTGCATGCGTGCTCTGTAGCTGGACAGGGTGGTTCGCAGACGGCTGCCAAAGAAATAGTTTGCAGGGGTTGAAGCTTAGATAACTCAAGGAAAGATTTAGACGCATTTGTGAGCTTCGTTTTAGTATGCGTTTAGTTTAATATGCCAGCAAAAAGGCATGAACTGATACTCGTTGTCTTAATGATTGACCCATGCCAGCATCCTTACAGAGAGTGAATCAAATAGAAAAAGAAAGCATGAATATGTTAATTAGCCATGCATGTGTAAAATTTTGTTATAAAAAGGTCTGCATTGTTACGATAACCCGTTTGTTTTGTTACAACAACCGCTTATGTTGTATCAGAGATTTTCAAGAATTCGGGATCAGGGTTCTTCTTCAGAGGACCCTATAATGAATCGATCACTTTGTAAAGCTTAAAATGAATAGACTTGTCTTATCAAAAGGAGATGTAACGGTCTTTCATTAGCTATAAATTACGTTAAAATTACCCTCAACAACATTATTTGCGAAGCAATGCTGCCCGTAAATTATAAAGTTTGGAGATCCCAGTGTTAGATCAATGTTTTTGATAGTAATTCAGCTAATTAAATATCATGGCTTAGCTGCATAATAAAAATAATAGAAAAGCTAAATAAGAGTACCTACTCATATTTTTAAAAATACTTCAACAAAAACTCCTAAAATTATTGTACTTATTGAGCTTTTCAATTAAAATAAAACCGTCCTTTCGTCTTCTAAATATCAACATATAAGAAAAAAATTAACCAGCTGTACTGGACCAATAACTGTAACCAAACCAAGGTCAAGTCGAACTCTTGTATATTTCTGACAGCAGCAGTGGAAAGGGTCAACATTGTTACCAAATGCATGAAACCGACCAATTACCAGAGCTAGTCTACTACCACCAAGAAGTGGATGGAGTACAACGACTGGAATAAAAGTCTCGAGTTTTTCACCGGGTTTTCTGCAGAACGGGCTCCCCCACAAAAGAACACAACAGGAAATCCTATGTTGACATCGAATTGGGGACATTGTACTTTTGGATCCTTCCAGTTTGGAAAAAAGCATGTAAACATTCGGAAAAGTAGTGCGAAATGTTTGCGGCATCCTTTTATTTGGTCGAACGGAATGTTGGAGTTGGCGATACTAACAAACGAACAAGCTGATTACCAAGCCTTTAATTTGTAGGACGATCTTTATACTGATTATAATCAGCAACGATGTTAAAATATAAACAATATTGTACATTTGCTAGAATGTTAATCGATTCCCACTTGCCGTAAAACTGCTAATTGATTTGTTTGATAATGCAACCCTCCACGCACCAGTACCAAAGCCTAACATTGAACATAACAACCAGAAGTGCACTTCTGCTGCATTTATGGTATCGTACACATGGCAACAACCACAACAACAATAATAACAAAAAACTGCATTTACACAGCGTTACATAGCTTGTGTGCCGTTCATACCGAGATAGCCCTGAAGTAGTGCAAAGAGCTCTGGGAGGCAGATGCATTAATCAACACTGCCACACGCCCCCGTCCACCCACACTCATACAGTGCACAGTACGACAGCTGGGTGCTAATCGAGTCACTTGAGCGTATGGGCGGTTGGGCAACTGACCCGTACAAACAACCTGTATCCACAAAACGGGCCAATGCGACGAACGACTAAGCCATCTCGGTAGCCAGGTCGTCGATACGATCGGCAGCACCGATAAGCCTACAATCTGGGCATCGGACGGGCAATTCTTTGTGTGTGTGTGTGTGTGTGTATAGCTATTTTTTTGTGTGTAGAATAGTGCAATGGGAAACATTGCACACCAGAAGGATCCACTTACACTTGCGATCAAACTTTTGTGCGATGGTTGGAGACGTCTGGTAAAGAAGTACAACCTTCACACTCTGCTCGCGTACTCTGGCTACAACACTTTCACACTGTATGAAAGGTACCAGAGCGCCCCGTTTACCGGTACAATGCCAACAACGCGCTGCACTGTGCTTGACAGCGTTACTTGTATTTCTCCCGTTTTTTGTTGTTACCAGAGATTTGGGACACTTTCACTATTAATCACACCGTTGCGCAGGTAGCTTTGATTGATCGTGTGCACTGCTGCTGCCCTATTCTGCACACTGCACACGGCGAACAATCTAGTCGTCTGCGTCTTTCACCTAGCTGCGAAACACGTACTTCCGTACCAGTTTGGGGACCGTTGAAGGGACGGTACGGCACATTGAATAGCGAATTTGAGAAACCAATTTACACTGGCCACGAGGCACCACAGCTACACCGACACCGGTAACGATGATCGCACGGCAGAGCGCTCCATCCAGTTGCCTTGCACTTGCCGGCGCAGGATTATTCGCACACGGTGGCGGAAAACAGCACCCCACATACGGGCCACACACGGGTGCACACTACGGCGGGTGACACTGACTGATGCTGCATTTCATCGACTTCCGGTTGGGTGGACTGACAACCAACAGCAACAGTGCACACGGCGGACTCACTTACTTATGCTGCTGAACGCATATTGAGCGGTTTCTTCAAAGGATTACCCATGAGAAGCTGGGAACAGAGGGAACCTACAGAACTTGGTTGCACCATGCTCTTGACACACGTACCACACACATATATACACACACACATATACACACAAGCGCCTAGACAAGTGCACCCGTATCGTTTGGGGGTGGATAAAATGGGGGGGACGAAGATGTTACCCGGTTTCGATTCACTGCTGACTTCCCGGCGGTTGACGACGAATCACGCTTCAGTTGCACTTTTGAGAATGTTGCGAAATTGAAAGGTTGCAACGAGCGCGCGCGTATGATAAAAAAAGGGAAAATCCCACCGTACCCAAACTAAGCAAATGATTCTCAAATGCACACCACAAACACACATACATGAACGCATACACACACACACACACGCGGGCGCCGTATGATAAATTCACGACCGGCAGGCAAAGATCGGATACGTTCCGAGGGGCTAGCCGGGCCGGGGCTGTGCTGTTGCTCCGGTTTTGTGAGGAACGATCGGCACTAACGAACCGTCGGTGCACCGGGTTTCTGCATCGCTTAGTAGCGGATGCTGACGACGACGGTAAGGGTGAACAGTTGCCGCAAAGAAACCACGTGGAATGCGATGCAACTTCTGCTCACCATATATCCACACACACACACACACACACTCACACTCTTTCTGACACCACTCTTGGCTCACCGATTTTGAACCGTTGAGTGGAACACTTTCACGTTGGTTTTGTTTCACAAAATTTGACAAGATTTGCGTTCTGCGATCCACACGGCAGCGGGCTGACACAGCAGACGGGTTGAACTGTTTCACGTTTGCCACCACCAACAACAACAACGTACATACACTTTGGAGCTTGGCCAGTACGCGCGCGTTCGCCACGTCCGAACCGTACGGCGGTAACAGACGGAATGTGAGTGCTGGCGCTCACACAAACGCTCGGTACGCGGTGTGTGCGTCGCTTCGTTCGCTACGGAGTGGCGTTTTGGTGTTCTGTTTGGGTAGGGATGGTCCGTAATCGGAACTAGGTTTCTAATAGCAAATTGAAATGATTGCTTGGGACTTTATCCATTCCTATTGGTTCTTTTATTCATACCATTCCGAATCTTTATCAAGTTGGTGTAAGCGTTGCAGAACTTTGTATTTTGTAAAGGAAAAAAGCCCTGCTCAGTCCTACCTCGAATCAACGAGGAAGGCATATAAACAGACAAAAATAAAAAAATAACATTATTTTTTGTAAATTATGAAAAAAAAATATATATTTTTTTCACCAATTGAAATACGAATGTTCCGACCACAAGCGAAAACATTTGTTACAATAGAGAATTGCTCTTTTAGTAAACACCCATCTCTAGTGTAGTTCTAGCTCACTCACAGTAACTCACCCGAGCACGTGAAGACGTTCTGCGGACGGTAATTTGACCATACGAATGGTAGACGCTACGAAAGAAATATAAAAAAAAAATATATCAAACAAAATTACGCAAAAAGGCAAAGTGTAGGTAAAAAGTACAATTTGTATGTTTTAAACTGCTTAAACATTTAAACAACATTTTAAACTTTTAAATGATGAGTACGATATGTATTTTCATCCGCGTTGAATGTTTGACGACTTGACCGAAAATAATTATCATAATGGCAGTCATAATAACAAATGAAAAAGAAATGATTATTCATATTAAATTTTCTTTAAATAATTGTGTTCTTGTTATTTGTTTTTGTCTCTGGTTTTCCTTCTCTTTCATAGACTGCCCCAACTGTGGGAGCTCACAGCTCAAGTGAGTTATGATCTAAGTACGAGCGTGTCTCAGTGTATTGGAAATTAGAAAAGTAGATCAATCCAGTGGAGCTTGTTTTTATTGTCATCCACTGCTCGTTCGAGACTTATTGGTAAAAGGAGATACGAAATGTTTCTTGTAGTTACTCTTTATATGAATATGAAATTCCACCAGTGGACAAATTCACCCAGCGACCTAAGCCAATGAACGGATAATAACAGGCATGCATATAACCAGACTCAAGCAAGTAATTAGTGTGCGTACTTGCGGCCACTTATCATCTGCTTCGGTCCCAACGATCACGCATCCTAATGCCAGAACTTTTCTTTGAGTTTGTTGGCACACTTCACTTCCAGCGTATTAAGCTAGAAAAACAATCCAAGCATAAACGAAAGCAAAGAGGAAACACTACCAACAACAAAAAGCTTACCCAAACATAATTCCCTATCGATTAGGAAGGGGGGGAAAAACATTGGGAAATTATGTGTTTGACTTGCCTGTGGAAGTTTGTGTGCGCAACTGAGTTGTGTGTGTGTGTCTTTTGTCCAGCAAACTGTTTCCTCACAAAACTAAAGTCAACCACGATTGGGTCTTCCGAATTATGTCCAATCATGCTCGCGTTTGCGATGGGCAATAATAATTCTACTGAAGTTCGCTAAACCCACTCCTCGGGGATGGATCCTAAGAGACACATTACAGGGCCGAAATGCGAGATAAAAAAAAGGTCAAGCCCAATAAAAATGTGCAAGAAGGCGTTTTGTTTTAGCTAGTTCATACGGGTGCAGAAATACAGAACCACCCGCCACACAGTACGGGACGATGTGATCATGGACTGATCCATGAAGCGTTGTGTAGCAGCAAAACACAAAACCAAAACATGTGTATGCAAACCACAAACGAAGGTACACGAAACCTAAACCACTACATACGGATAGATAGACATATACACACACGAGGCTAATGCTAACGACATGAGTATCTGATGGGTGCCCTAACCGATGCTCTCCAAAGAGTGGTAATTGTACAAAAAAAAAAGCCAAACATGAAACAAACTGCAAAAAACGAACCTCGCATTGAGCGAGAGCGCACACACATCCAGAATTGCGGGGTGCATGCAAAAAAATAGTAGGAAAAAAGGCATCACACGACTCGACCAAACAAGCTAGCCAGCTCTTCGATCCAATCCTCTTCCGTCGCTGTGTGGTGGCTCACCGTTCATTAATGACTTCTAATGACTTCTCACGTGGCGCGCAAAGGGTAGCCAACAGCGGCCGGATAAAGACAGGTGTTGAACATCGCCGACTCACGGTGACGCATTCACAAGCGCGCATACACAAACCGTGCCCACCATACCGGTGTGTGTCAATAGCATCTCAAAAGTATACTTCTACGAACGGTGGGGTTTTCCGGAACGTTGTGTCTTCCACGTACATTTTGGATGCGTCTCGCTCGGAACTGATCGAAGGCTTTACATGGAGCGAAGAAAACAGAAAAAATAAACGTCGAAATCAAGGTCTATGCGGCAATATGGTCCATGATGACAAAAGCGAATTCGTTCGATCGACCGCTCTTTTCAACGACTGCAACAGCAACATTACTGGATCAGTCTGGACCAGTTGGTAGATTGAATTCCACCACCAACCACTCGCACACGGTCAGCGAAGCAGCGCCGAAGAGTGTTTGCCCACTCGTCGGAAGTTAATTATCTTACAATAGTGTACCAGGAGTTGTACCAGACCTTTCCAGGTAGCAGATGAAGCAAATATTAGCCAAGAACGACGGCTCGTAACGAAAGGATGCTCAAAACATCCATTTGAGTGGGCATTGCAGTTAGGTCAGCTCGCTACTAGCTACTGCATCGTACAGGTATTGCGTATTTTCGCAAGAGTAAAGCGCAGTGTTGGTAGCGGTAAGGCAATGAATGTATCAAACTACGATTTATTGGCCCGATGGAAAAAGCGGCCGTGGAATGCAGCTCGCATAAAGCATGCAGGCTGAAAAAGAGATTTTTTGGGCCTATAAAAACCTCACCTCTGGTAGGCGCTCCCGACTGTAAGCCACTGTTTGACCCGCGTATCTTTATCAAAAACTAGTTTAAGCCTGCCCAAGCTTACACGGAACACATGTGGGCCAGGATTTACCAGCATACGGATTTCGTTCCACAGCAATGCTTATTTCAACATGTTTCACTGTGTTCTGCACACTTCTGCAAACGCATAGTCGAGCAGGCAGGCCACGATAGCGCACCGTGGTGATTTGTGGAGTCTTCCGCTAGCAGGCAAGAAGGAGCTGAAGTAAACGTTCTACCCCAAAAGCTACACACTGTGGCATGTTGAACCGTTCGCTGAACGTGCGACGATGGCCGCAGCGAGGGTGGTAGTACTAGAGCAGAAAAGAAAAACACTCCCTTCGTACGTCCAGCCTTGGCTTGCTTGGCGAGCTGACAAAGATAAATGTTTTGCAGAAGAGTTTCAGTGGAAAGTGGAAATAGTGAAAGCGGTGAAATAGGCATTCTTTCGTCCTTGGTTCGATTAACGTTTTGGATAGTTTTTTTTGTTTTTTTTTCAAAATCGATTTCGTGTCCGCAGTTCGATTGCCCCACGACACGGCACCCGAGGCTCATGCTACCGTTCATTGATCTTGTGCACTAAAGGGACGATCGACTAAAACGGCAGCTAAAAAATATACCAAAAAAGGCATACAAATTAAGAATAAAGCTCTATTGAGGCGCTTTTGCAACAACAGCGACTAAAAAAAACAAACGGGTCACACTACATTCCGTGCAATCTCTTCCGCTTTTTTGAATTTCTTTTTGCCCGACAAGTGGATGCACTTGCAATGGAGGAAAATGGTTCCCATCCATCTTGCTTCCGTGCGGCTCACGCGATAGAAAGGGAGGACGAGCGGCACTCGGGCTGTAATTCGCAGTGGCATATGTAATTATTCATTCCGATCGCTGGCTGCCTGCACTCGGAACGAACACCATTGGAATTGGGCCGGCCGACCGGCTACACATTATCGGATCAGTTTCGATGGAGTAACACGCTGGCGCTGGCGTTGCACTGCAAGATGGATGCAATGGTGCACGGGCGAACCGTTTCGCTCGTGGGTTGATTAATTGCTTTAAAATGTATCCAGCTAGCGCCAACGCTGCCAGTTTGCTGGTGTCGGATCATTTAGCATAAAGTATTTGGTGTCCCGGTGAAACGAGGAAGGGGTAGATAGAGTTTGTCAGCTTACCGAAGCAGCTATGTACAGGAGTATGGAGTAGTATGGTCATGCAAAAGCTGTGGCCTGACGTTTCGTTGAGTAATCATTTCATTTAGAACAAATTATATGAAAATTATTAAGCCGTAGATCAGAGTTGCGATCGAGATGCGGGAACAAACCCCAATTATAATTGTTGGTTAACCAAGCCTTAAAAGCACGCCTACCATACAATGCTATTGTTTTCTTATCTTCGTTATACATTAATAATGAACAAACTTTGCAATCAATCTGCAATATTCACCATATTACGTGTGGCCTATGGGGTAGCCATTTAATCATCATGTCCTATAGTCCAACGTAAATTTGATGTAAAAATGGTACAATACACTACACTGACTCAAACACACATTATTTTACAGCAGCTTAATGAAATTCTAGCACCATGCCACCGCACCCCAGCCAACCCCGCACCGTGCGCGCTAGAGAATCAATTAAAATCGAGTTGTGAAACGGTCATCCTCCGTTTCTTTTGCCGGTCTGTTTCTGCTTGCGTTTCGCTCGTACATGATCGATGCGTTCGGGACTGAATCTGGCGTGGGATGAGACTGGATGCAGTGAGTTCATACCGATTCCTCCACCAGCATGGGTCACCCTTATGGCTGGCTGAAAATGAATCCCTTGCGCTATTGCAAGAATCGGAATGCACTTGCGTTGTATAACGGTCGATAATTGTACAGCCCGACAAAACACTTTCTGATTACGCATAAATAGCTGATAATCGGATTGTTTCATTGCGGACAGGGGGTAGCAATTATGTTTCCATTTTCTTTGATCGGATAACGCCTTTTAATGCGTGTTTTTTTTATAAATAGCAAATTATAATCTAATGAGTCAATTGCCGATAACACGTCGCTACATTTGCGTTGTGTTTTTTTTTATATTTGAAAAGCTTTCACTGCTGAGTGAGTGTCGGTTTTGTAATGGATGGTAGGTTCTCGTTTGTCCCTTTTGCTCGGTACGCATCATTTGCCGCGTGGAGCCACCCGTACGCCTCCGACAACATGATCTCAACCGATAATGGCTCGTTAAATTTTGCCACTTGCAATCATGCCGGGCGTTGTTGTTCCATTCCTTGCAGGCCGGTATCTTATTGCAAAAACACCGTGCCAGCCAAGCATAATGAGAAGCAGGGCGCCGTAATGGGAGAACAAGCGCACGGTGGCAGAAGGGGCTGCGTAACAGCATGATTACAGTATAAATCCATCCCAGCCAATACAGTTTAGCGTTATCAAATCGCACAGCCCTGTGCTGCCGGTGGTGGCCCGAAACATGGGCCCGGGATAAAAGCAAACACAGCCGCATTCCAACCGAATCGTAACGGGCATCACAGTTTGATGAGAATTTGTGCAGCCGATCGATGGTTTTGGCAGCTTTGCGGTCAGGGTTTTGGTGCTGGCTGGCTGGCGACACTGAGATGCCCCGCTTCTTACCGCGCCGCGTGTGCTTTTCTTATGCCGCTTCCGTTCCGGAAATTCAATTAAAGCAATGCTTAATGCTCCATTTGCCGCCGGAATCGGACTGCTAACCGCCCACCGCGGTTGCCGCGCAGCGCACTGAACGGTTTGGCGGACTTTACCACAAATCGCACCACGTGGTTGCTGTTTAACGTTTATCCAAATCTGCCACCGTTTTCGGGCGCGACCCCGCCCCGACTGGCCATTGTTGGCATTTGATTTATGTGCCCATCCCGCGGGCGCGAAGCTCTCGGACGTGCCGGGGCCCGCTAGTTCGCACGCGTTGGGAGCGGTTTGAAAGTGTGCGGAAGCTTTTGCTTTTCACTTGTGGCGCACTCGTCTAGAAGGAAGCGCGTTAATGTGCTAAAAGCAAAGACGCATCAGCGATGGCAACGGTGCGGCAGCGGTGGAGCATGGATTCGCGGGAGCCCATAATAGAAGCTGGCAACTAAAAACGTTCCAAGAACGCACCAGCATTTGTCCTGCGACGCTTCGCAGATGATATTCTCTGCGCCTCGGTGGACTTGAACAGTCGGTGCAAATCCAAACGCTGGCGCTGAAGGAAGGCTGGCCGAAGGTGGCGCTGTCACTTTTGCCTGCCACGGATTTCTGTCGCATTTTACGGTTCGTCGATAACGCGCTGTCGGGGTTGCTCACTTTCGCACGCGTAAAGCCACCTGCACAATTCCTTTGATTATAAAAACGCGGAGAGGTTTGGGTCCGCTGGCTGTTGATGGTGGCCGTAGCGGTGAAAAATTGGATTGGATTTGCAAAGAAGGTACGCGCTGGGAATGGTTTCGCAATCATATTCAATCGCACAGAAAGAGAGCTTTTTTTTGCACTGGAAAGGAGTTTACAGAAAGCTTCTTTTGATGGATATGGTACGTACGTGTGTAGTAAAACGCATGAATGTGGCGCAGGTGGATGTAATCATCGTTTCGGAAAGCTGAGCTAGATTGGTGCAAAATTTGAAATCTCTTGTAACTGTGTATCTTTGCTGTTGGAATGCGCATAGCGTTGTATGAAGAGAGGGAGCAAACAAACTACCCGGTTACAGTGGTGTTGCCAACTCATTAATATCTGTTAATAAAGCTTGCTTCATTTAGAATTGGAACAAACTTTTGCTCATATTGTGGCGCTCCTGGTGGACGGATTTGGAAGTTCTTGGCGTCAACGTGTCGGGCATTTTGTCAGCTTGACGTATGGATTTTTGACATTCCGCAAATCGACTGTAATTAGTAAACAATCAACATGGAAGCCGAAAGAAGGGAAAAAATTGTGC
>KB668000.1:295917-311580 GCA_000349065.1 Anopheles quadriannulatus
TGGCAAGCTGTCATTACAGTAAAGTCGTTCGAGAATGGTATGCAGAGAAAGGGGTCCAGTTTGTTCCGAAAATCCTTAACCCTCCCAACTGTCCCCAGTTCCGCCCTATTGAGAAATACTGGGCAATCATGAAGAGGAGACTCAAGGCAAAGGGAAAAGTTGTCAAAGACATCAATCAGATGACGACCTGGTGGAATAGGATAGCTAAAACGATGGACGAAGAAGATGTGCGCCGCCTAATGAGCCGTGTTACAGGAAAAATTCGAGAATTCCTTCAAAACCGTGAAGAATAGCTTTATCCGTATTTTTCCTTAAAAGTATGAAGAAAACGCTACATTTTCATAACAAAAGATCTTAATTTCAATAATAAATAACTGACATACAGGCAATTGTCTATGTTCCAATTCTATCTGAAGCAAGCTTTATAAAGCAAGTAATACCTTGCATTATTTCCTACGAACCGAGATAAAAGTAGGCTAAGCAACAGATGCACAATTCCACCTATTATCTGGTTCAGCAGTGGAATAATTGCATTTTGGTGAAAAATTGAGGAACAAACAGTTTTGTTGTTTCTGAAACGGGTGTGACGCATGTTTTCAAGATGTCAAAACTGCATCGGATCAATAAAGAAGATGGTTTCACTTTTAGAAACCAACATCCACTAACTTGATGTAAGCTATTTAACATTGCTCATTCTTTTGCTGATGCCGTTTGTACCACTTTAAGCCTTTCTCACGGGCATGACCAATAAGGTGCATACTTTATTCTGGTGTATATCACCCATATCTCGATAAAAGTGCTCCAAGTGCTTGTAGTATTGATGCAAAGCATTTGCCCACTGTTTCAAGCAAGGGGTGATTGTGTTCATCTTAAAAATCAACGCAACATGCTTGTTAAGTTAATCGCTTCTAAATATTGCATCATTTATCATGCCACTTTACTGGTGCAAACGAGAGGCAACCAATGAACTGTACGACGGGAGTCGCTTATCCCGCGAGATCCTTGATCCTGAGCAACCAGCAAAAAAAAAAAAAAAAAACAAGCACAGTACAGCTCTTCGCAATCAACCAATATCAAATGAAACGAAACCTCAACCCCGAACGCTACCAGCATCACCACCAATCGGAAGGGAACCGAATCGAGCATCTTGCAGATACGTCCCACAAACCACCACCCGAAAGTAGGTTGTGGTTAATGTTTTACACCTTGCTGCCGTGCTGTCACTGTGGTTGCTAATGGGATTGCCCTTGCTGTCATTTGAAAATCGAGGCAAAAACAAACAAAACCAAAAAAAAACATCAGCAACAAATAAACCAACTTCCACATCCTTTAGAAAGCAAAATTCTCGGGGAACGCAGGAGACTGCGGGCGATAAGAAGCACCTGGGAGAACTTCGTTAGTTAACGAGTGTTACCGGTGCTGGAGTTCCCCCGGCGGGCTTATCGGAGGCTTGCCTGTTGTGATCTGCGGTACGGTCGTCGTTCAAAGCTCTCTGCCTCCACGGTGCCCCAGTTTTGCGCACCGCGGCGGGGAGGTTGAATCGGAGAAAGGCGCGAGTGTGTCTCCGGTTCCTCTTTGCATCCTGTAGCCCGAAGCGTTTGGCTAAGGTTATCTCCCCTGTGCCACGTGTGGTACACGCGTTAGTATTCTTTTTTTTTTGTTGGCTTCCCCTTCCAGCTCCGAGGTTCCTTCTGCATGGAATTTGAGACGCTTTGAAAATGGCTCCAATGGGGTTGAGGTTGGTCTCGTGCGGAAGCAATGAAAACATTTTATGTTGCTTTGATTTTCTGTTCACACGAGCACCGCAACAAAGTCTAGGCGGATGGTGCTGCGGTAATGGCGGTAGCGTGTCTGTGAAATGTTACTTTTCCTGTGCTGTCTTACTACAAGCGGTTTAGTAGTGCGAGAAGATTGTATCCACTTTTGCTCCACTCCACGACACACACACACACACACACACACATACGAACCAAAAATGCTATCAAAGTGTGTGTATGTGTGAGGCGTGTGTGTTGAGAAATGTTTCTTTAGGTTCGCCAAAACCATCGCTAGCAACGGAGTTGAAGGGCAATCCGAACCACAAGAGAAGTTCGCGCAGACGATCAGTTTCTTGTGTTTTGATTTTGTTTTGTGTTGTTGTGAGTAGTCGGTTTGTTTGCCACAACACACACAAACACACACACTCGCTCACTTCAACACGTCTCTTAAGTGGCCGTGCGATGAAGGTGAAGGTGAAGAGCTCTCGGTCGGACGGTGGTACGAAAATAGCTCGCCATAACGAAAAAAAGCGATGAGGGCAACAAAAAAATGCCACACAATAAGCAAAAAAACAGCACCACCAATCAATGGGCTTGAAGCGTTCTGGGAGGCTTGAGTAAAATAACGAACGAGTGAGGAAACGTTTTATTTAAACCCTTTTTATCGTTTTTTTAAACTTTTTCAAACACAACCAATTCGTAACATACTGAACGCAGCCCGGGCTTGTTGGGCTCGGGGAAAAAAATATTTAAATTCTATACCTTTTCTAACCGTCGCAAAATGTAGCCTCGTGTGCTTCGGTGTGTTTGTTTTGAAACAATCAATCGGCAGCGTACGAGCGAACCTTAATAAAAAAATAAAAAATAAAACAAAAACGCACAGCCCCACCACACTACACGCTACGCATGCATGAAATTGTTCGGTCGCGAGAGTATTGACTGGAGTGGTGATCGTGAGTCGAGACACAACAACACCCGGAGCGTGCGGAACATCGCATTGCGGGCCAAATTATCCGATCCGTTCCGGTGCCCACCGTCCCAGCGTGCCGTGCCCAGCTCGGGCTCGATCTTTCTCGTCCGGCAAGGGGGGCCACCATCATCATGACTATCATCTTCCGCCATCAAGATGACGCTTCACAGGTACACAGGTACTCGGTGAAGGGGCAAACAAACACACACACACAAAAAGCTCGACGGATAACTGCCAACAGTAAGGTGCGTAACGCGGCGTAACACTCGCGCTTTGCTTGGATTGATCGCTGGATCGGTCTCAAACCGTGAGCGCTAGCCACTAGGGCCGACCGTCATTTGCTTAACCGGATAACATTAAAGTGACACCTGACAGTGAATGTTTGCCAGTGGGTGCAGTGTAATGGTGATAATCGTTTTGTCTTCCTTCTACCGAAATTAAACTGGCTGCAGATGGTAAATGGCGCTCGAGCATTTTTTTGTTTCTTTCTCAAACTTCAAATTATTTTCTGCAAAAAAACGCAGAGGTATACGACACAGCGTGCGGCGTTGGTTGGGGCAGAAAATGTCCATAAAAACTCGCGCTGCAAATAAATGGCAAACTCGCAAGCGCTTCAAACCCGCTCCTGTCCGCGTTCAGTCCTGTACTCGTTCACTGGAATGGATTTGCACGACGCTGCTAGGTCGCAGTATTTTTTATTGTTTTATTATGTTTCGGCCTTTTTGTTTCCCTTCTTAAGACCCGTGGCTATCGAATCGACCACAAAAGGATTAATCATTCTTTCCTCATCAATTGTGTGTCCAAACAATTATACAGCCCGTCAGTTTTGGTTGGCCCATTGGCTGGCGCTGACACGAGGGAATAAATGGTAATTTGGAGCCGGGCAATCATAGCTCATTACAATCAAAATCGATTTTTAGCCAAAAACAAAACAAAAAAAAAACAGACTGAACTTTACCACTGGGAGGCAACAGTTTTCTGTACGCCCAAGCGAGTGGAGGGAAACTAAGCGAATAGTATTCATTTATTCGACGCATCGTAAACTGTTACTCGAACTAGTCACAGGTGGACGTGTATAAGGTTTCTATTCTAATGTTCGATTTTTAAAGTACATTTTTTAATAGTTATTCATTATTATTTGATGCAAAATTATGAAGGTCATTTGGGAGATATTCTCGCAATTCAAAAGTTCGGTATCATGTAAGATATTTTAATTTATTTGTTTTTTTTTCACACGTTCAGGTTTGATGATTGTTGGCACAAAATCTACCTCGTGCAGATCAGCAGCCATAATGTTTATTAAAACAACGAGCTGTCAAGGACAGCTCGAATAACTTACGAGGAAAACACCAGATAGCGCTGTAAAACAGACACGGACAAAAAGATATCCCCAAAGGCGAAATAGCTAGCTTGTCAATAACAGGGCCAATTAGGACAAAGTTCAGAAACGGTCGCGAAACAGGGTCAAGTGCGGTCAAGACTGATCAGCTGTTCGAGAATAGGAGCCATCGAGAAAGTTTAGCAGCAGTAGCAAAAGTCAATCGACCGAAGAAAGACTAATTTTTAAACAGTGCAATAAACATTAAATACACACAAAGCCAGTTCTAAGAAAGTGTATCCAGCAACTCACCAAATTGTTACCAGGCGTAACAACAATGGTAACAAACAGCAAAAAAAATTTTTTTTCATAATTAACTAAAGCAAGTGATTGTTGAATAAAATCCTACATATGCATAAAAGGTAAAGTATTGCAAACTTGAAATTATTGGTAAAGTATTGCATAAAAGGTAAAGTATTGCAAAGAAACATTGTGCATATTGCAACTGTAAATTAATGTTATTATTCTTTTTATGCTAACGACTGCTGTTCATTGAGGAGAACAAAATACACCGAAACAAAATCAAATAAAAACTGCACCATTATTCCAACCATACCACTTCATCTTGAGCACAGCTTTTAGCTTTTAACACTCTCCTCACCAACATCAACGTGTTTTATTTTACCTTCCTTGCACCGGTTACCGGTAATGTTAGCTTGTAATGTAATTAACTGCATTTAATTTCAGTGCACGCTTAAAGTGCTGTGTCTTCCGGTTCCGAAACGCCCGCCCGGCAGCATGCGGTCACTTCTGTGAAAGTTATAGTTCCTTTTAAATCCCGTCCGCAAAACGAGCAGCTGTGCAGCGTTTGCTAAATCACTGTGCTCAGAGAGCGTTAGGATCAAAGCATAAGGTGGTCACAACTTATAAATAGCTCCTGTGGTCGGTTTCAACTCCAGGCAAGCGGCATGCTGGTCGGTTCGGTTTCGCAAACCTACGTGTGCGGTTTTCCCATTCTGCGCAAGGCTTTAATTGGATTTCCGTAAAATTCAAACGGAGCTGCAATAGGCCAGGTGGGCCGATACGATACATGCAGGTGCATTCGGCAAAAATGGCAGGAGGGTGGTGACTGGTGGCAACGACGAAAGCTGGATTACAATGGAACGCTCTTGGGGTGGTGAATTGAAACCTTTATGCTGTCGGTTGAAAGATGACAGCAACGCTCGGAAAATGAGTTCTGGTGTGAATGAATCATACCCAGTAGCAAACGGTTAGAAGCATGTAATTTCCTTTTTCCGTTGTTGTGAAATAACACACAAATGGAGATCAGACTTATGAAACCAAACCATTCTCACCAAACGTTATTACAGTCAGCGAAAACTTGCAAAACATTCATTCATGATTTTATGTGAAATACACAAATTGATTTTATTTAACCGTGCAGGCATTTAAAACGAGCATGTAGTAGCTTTTACCAAACAATCAATCTTCTATATCTTCCGTAACTCATTTTCAACCATTGCCAGGAGCGACCGGAGAAGTTCGACCAGAGAAGGTAATATTGTCCGCTTTTGAAAAGCTATTTTTCAATAGCAAACTTTTTTTCCCGCACTCCCACTCACTCACTCACTCTCGTTGATGGTGATATTACCTCGACTCAGCTATAAGAATGGTACCATCTTGTCACACAGTGTCCTGCCCGAGGTGTTGTAGCAGGGGTTTTTTGAGGCAATGCGATCGGCTTAGCATTCACTCTCCGGGCTGACGGAACCACACGGCGAAGTGTCGTAATAACGTTCCATTAAATGATTGCCGTAATCTATGTGGATTGTGCTTATGAAATGCTGGCACCTTCGTGTTTGCAGCCTCACACACAGGGTCGAACTGAGACAACTGGGGATGAAAGTCAGCGAGATGGTCGGCACTCCCTCCCCCTTCCTTCGGTTCGCCGATGTTTGCGTCCACGCTACGGGGTCGATGACGTCCTGGGCAAAAGAATGGAACTTGTCGAGCCTGTCATAACCACAACGCCCGGGACGGAAAGATCGATTCGCTGCGGTGTGCGGTTAGGTAGGCGAGCCGGGCGGGACGGTTTGAAGTCCGTGTCGTTCGGGATGGCGATGTAAAAGCTTCGAGCTTGTTCTCGGCTCGCCAGCTGGACAGGACAAGATGGATACGGTAAACGGCTTTCTCGGTACACCGATGATGACGACGATGATTGATGAAGGAAACGGAAACCATGGGCGACGGGGCTGCTGCTGGTGTGTCGGCAACAAGCTCTCCGCACCGAGGATGAAAAGTGTTGCTCTTCATACATCCACACACACACACACACACACACACACACACAGACACACGAACATACCCATAGAAAGCTAAATCGATCAGCCGAAACTTACCTTTACGGACACATCCGGTCTGTGAAGAGTGGCGAGCATCAGGGTGGTACGTTTCCTGCGTTTTGTTTATTTACTTTTATTATTCCCTTCCCTCTTGACACCCAATGTCAAGTGGAAGCATGTGGTTGAGTGTGTGCACGTGTGTGTGTATGTGTGCGTTGCACGAAGAGCACTACATCCCTGGCCCCTGGCTGCAACTATCAGTGTTTTCGGGCTGGCTCGTTGTTTTGTCAGCAAATATATGCGTGATGGGAGTCAACAGTCTGCCCTGACACCTAATCCTATAAATCATATGCATCAGCTTTCACTCATCCTTTCGGGCCGGTTGGGAATGATGGGTAAAATGGACCACTCTGGGGGCCCATCCGGTCAAAGTGGTTTAATGCTGCTGAAATAGATATTCGGAAGCCTGCGGGGCATGCTTGGGTGGTAGTAGAGATTGAGATTGATATTTTGGTGCGTCGAGACTGGCCACTGTTGAGGGTGGAGTATTTCATGCCATTAAAGTGTATGCTCCAGGGTCTCTAATCACCCGTAGCCCTATAGCCTTAGGAGTGTTCACTCGGCTGCGATAAGATTGCATTGCATCTGTGGTTGTATAATTGTAGTTTGGGTGGTTACGAATCGGTTACTTTATGCAGTTACGGAGGATAAAACTTAAAGGCTTAACATTGGAAGCGCCTCCGCGAGGCATAAACATAATCTATAAGTGCACTACGTGAAAAAGTGTTACTTCAAAAATTCTGCAACATTTTTGGCAGCCGTGGATTCATGGCGCAGTTCCGAGATACAGTCGTCGAGTTGTACGACTCAATAACATGCCCGCCATGAGTTCAAGCCTTGAATGGACCGTCCTCATGTAGCAAGGACTGACTATCTGACTGCGAGGTACTAAAAAAGTCTCGAAAGCCTTTATTGGTCATCATGTCCGCATAGGACGTTACGCCAAGAAGAATAATAATAATAATAAGAAGAAGAAGATGGTTTCAGCGTGTTAACTAAGCTTTTTCCCTACATTTTGTGATCTTCAAAATGCTATCATTATTATTACAGTATTTCTATTCATCTTAATAAATTCCATCTAAAGTAGATTTTTATTTGTTTATCTTGTCTCTCTATTTTATCCCAAACACACCGTCACGCTCCGTCCTGGTGCACAGGGACACAGGGCTTTCATTTATTTGATTATTGTCTTACTTTCTTACGCCACAACAGGACGCACGCCAATGAACGCCTGGAAGGTAGCCAAAAGTTAAGTTTCCATATTTGTATGCTGCAGCTGTGTTTGGAAGTGTTTTTTGGTATTACAAAGCGTTTTCCTCGCTGTTTTCTTTGTTGTTCTTCTACTTCTTCTTGTCTTTCAAAAAGCTGGGGCCTGCCGTGGCTGAAAAAAGCAATTTAACTTTGATTATGCTTGGCTGATATTTGAACGTGTTTACCTGTTCAAGCAGCAACAAATACCTTCGCCAATTTTGTATGAGAATTTTCTTGATTAAGCTCAAAGCATAGTTTTATCTTGTTGATGAAATTGTGCGTACTTTTGCGATACTGTGACAAAGAGGTGAAACTGACAGCAACATTTAGAACTTTGTCGTCTAAATTTTAAAGCATTTCCCAAGCTTTTTATTACATAGTTTCCGTTGCATTTGGTATCTTTTGCATTAGGCTATTATTTTTTATCCTGAATTTCAAACAACCATTTACGACAAGACTAGCACGTAATGCACGTTAGCAACGGTAATGCTCTTTAACTTTCATCAGTGCTTAAAACACGGTCAAATTCACTTAATATTCCTCATTCCCTTTTATTTAATCAAATTAATAACACATATTGAAAAGAAGATGTTACGAGAGAGCCATTCATCTAACGGAATACTAAAAAAATACGTCTCTCTCCACCTCACCATTGTGCGAGGCGGTACGGAAAGCAAAAGAGAAAGAAGAACCTCAGATCAGTGTTGGGATTAAGCAATGCTCGCTAAATAATGCCATCAGCCTCCTCAGTACATTCTTCAACTGCCATGCGCACACACACAAACACATACACACAATTTTGCCTACCGCCTGAACATCGTTAAACACTCAACTTTTACCACCAGCGAAGCACCCTCATCAGCATCATCGCCCTCATCTTCAGCCTCGTGGTCGTCCTTTCCACACGTCGATCGTGTGTGCCACTTCGCCTTTGAACCGTTGTACCGCGGGGAGCGGATGGTCGGCCGATGGTTGGGAATGTTGCTGAAACACAACCGCAGAAACCGCACAGCTTTCTAATAGATAGAAAATGAAGATATAACTCAATTTTCGTCATCCGCAACGGATATCAACGCTCGACAGCCCGAAAGCGCTTTCGGGCGTAAAGTGCTGCCGAAAAAAAAAGAAACAACTAAGAACCAACTGACGATCCTGCCTGCTTGGACTGGGACGTTGAGCTCACGTGGAAAACGTTCGAGCACGTGAGGAAGAGATAGAGCGAGCGAAATGCAGACAGAGAGAGAGAGAGAGAAAGAGAGAGAGAGAGAGAGAGAGAGAGAGAGAGAGAGAGAGATGGTTCGGAGAAAACGGACGAGCACAGTTCTGTAAACCTCCTTCCGAGCAAAAAAGCAAGAAAGCGTAAAAACGGATACAAAATGATTCTTTGCACACCGCTTCCGTCTTCCGTTTTACACCTTTCCTTGTCCCATTTGTTTGTGTGTGTGTGTGTGTGTGTGCGGTTCTCGGTGCCGGTGATAATCAATGTATTTTCGGCAAACACCTCCAATAGTGTGCATCCCTCTCCAATTCTCCCCACCCATTCAAAAGCTTTGCGTTTGTCACCGGTCCGTGTTTACCTAAGCATTTAAATTTCCTTTCGCTTCCTAACTTCATTTAACGGGGCCATTTCTTCTGCAGCTTCGTCCTGTGTTTGTGTGCTTGCTGGTCGGTGGTGTGTAGCAGTGGTCGGGAGCTCTCATTTTGAGCCACTTTTAGCCACACAGCTCTTCTGCAGGGTGGCCGTACTGCCAGTTTTGTCCCATCCGCAATACAGCACACGAAAAATAATAAAAAAAACCCCGACACACTAACAAACAAAATAAAGTGCGCCGGAATGCCACGGGCGTGGGCAAATATATCCGCAAAACCGGACGCGGTAGCCGGAAGCCGGTGACACGCTACGAAATGGAACGATAAATATGCCGGCCCGTGTTTTGCGGACACTTTAATTTGATAGGATGATGATTACGGCGCACCGAGCACACTTCGGCTCGGTCGAATGACCAAACTTCAGCACCTCCCTCTGGCCTGCGCCTTCATCCTACTCATCCTGTACTTCCCTTTTAGGGCATCAAATGGAGATGCTGGGTGTACGTATCCTGCAGCGGTACCGGATAAACGGATTTTTAATAACTTTAGCAACGAATCCGTACGAAAAACGAACTGGTTACGGCTTTCGGTAACGAACCAGACCGAACGGAAACGGACTGCGTGTTCGCGTTGTCCAGTGTGCCCCGTGTGTGGCCAGTGTGGTGCAAAATTTGTGCTGCGCATCGTCAGCACAACTATTCGCAAGCCCGTTAATTCAATCAGATAAATCGATTGCAATCGTCGTGTCCCAGCAAAACCATTGCCCGGCGGCTGTCTGTATGTATGTGAACCTATTAAGTAATGCCTTCAGCCCTCCCACCTCCCAGGCTGGGTCGCCGTTGTGCAGTGTGGGGCTATCCTTTTTTACACTTTATCGCAGACCTCATCGCTCGAGCGCAAGATGAACGTACGAGCCAATTTTGCTGCCATTTGTTATTAAGTCGCCCGGCATCATGGTCGCCCCCTGCATCGCTACTTGTGCGTCTCCGTTGCGCCGAGTACAGCGTATAACTTTCTTGTTCGAGGTTCGACCGACCGGCCTGCCCCAGACGGACTGTCTGTATGCTCATCCATTACGCACAACGAGCTTGGTTGGACGGAAAGTTTTACTTAACGCACTTTAACCAGATGGCGTCGATGTAACTTTGTTATTGCTTTGCATTACGGGTTCTGGGTTCCGGAAATCAGAATCAAGTCCCGTCCTGTCCCTACAGCCCTGGGTCTCTGTCGAAAGGGGTACCAACGTGGTACGACCACTTGGCAAAGCTATCCTGCCTATCGATAGCTGACCAATGGTAGAGTGGTAGTGTGTTGACGGTATGTAGCGGCGTAGCAAAGGGTAAGGTTAAGCGGTATTATCGAGTTACGGGTCCCTCCGACCAGTCCATTAGTAAGCATTCCAGTTGTGATGGGCCGGGTAGATTGTGTTTTCCTTCCTCCTGCTCCGTGCTTTCCGAGCGCCGCCCAACGGTACCGGGTTTATCTGCACAGAGGATTAAGCATTTAACAGTGGCCGTGACCGTGAACTGTGGATCGGTTGCGGTTGGCGCACAGTGGAACGGTAGCTGGAGCAATTGAAATAGCTAGTGTTTCTTTTAACATCTTAAAATTTTTAAATTATGTAAAATGAAATGGGTTATCATAAAAATTGTTTTATTCAAAGTTATGGTTTAGTACTCGCTAAAGACATTTAGGTTCATTTTAAGCTATATTTAATCGTTTTTCTTTCTCTTTTTCTTTTCTTGTCATTGTCTTACTCTTTTTCTTCTTATTTGTACAGCATATTTGTTTCATTACTACTCTTGTGCGGCTTGCGGCAAACATTGTGTCTTGCCTGTCGTGTTGCATTGACTCACCGTGCATCCAGACATTCCGCCAAATGGCGTCGTGGCGTGTGAAGCCAAAATCGATGACATTGGATGATATTCGATCACAAGCCTATACAAAAACAATCTGTTACACGGCAAATATTTTTACGCCATCTGTGGTAGCGAGAAAAAAATGGCATTTCCGTGAACGTCATCGCACCATACCGAATGACAGTTGTGTACAAACAATTAAGCGTGAATTGTTTCAGCCATATTTGCCGGCATCGCGAATAAATGAACTCTTTTCTACAGTCGTTTAAAGTTCATTTTGGTCTAACTGAGTTCATTTGTTGTTCATTCCTGTTAAAATAAACGATCGTCAAAACAGTTAACGACTGATCGATATCGCATATAGGCAAACAGGGGGAAAAAATCGAGCAGTATAATTAAACGACTGTTGATTTGTATCGCATACGCTCTTGACAGTCGTTTGTTTAACGACGGCATAGGACCAGTAGTTAAAATTAACAAATGAACTCAAGGCGTTCAAGATGCCAAATTCTAGCAATGTTGAACGACTCTGATTAATTTTTAACGACTGTTAATTTTAAACCATTTCTTTCGCGATGCCAGCTATTGACAAGGGCTACTTTTTCACGATTCACGGCGTAAAATTGTCTCGACATGGTAGCACGGTAAGATGTCAGCTATCAAGTTATGACGTTGAATATGATCAATTTTTTCCCTTAACAATACTATTATTCAATTTAACTTTTGTTTCACAAGATTTATTACGAACTCAGAGCAGAATTGTACAACAACAATCACCAAAATGCAATAGAAGTACTGTTTTGAAGTAGTTCTTCACGTCCTATTTGAAAAGCTACGAACACATTAAAAATCATTTTTATAACATGCCATACTCACTTTAATTTATTATTGATCATTCAATCATCCTTCTCGCTTCATCATTCATACCACTGTGCAACCATTTTACTATGCTAAGAGGTGTATCCAGAGCGTTTCTGAAAACTCGTGCATCGGTCCCAATAGTTCGACTCGACTGAAGCATCCAAAACCGAACCGATACCGGAACCTAACTGGCACGAATTTTAATGATTTTTACGTATTTCATACATCCGCCACGTTACATAAAACGGTTATGCTTTACAGCCACGCTCTTCGCAGCCCCGAAACTGCACTTACTAGATTCGGAATTTAGAGGGCACAACTCGCAAACACCCTGCAACTGGAAAGTCATGCAAATCCGGGAGCCCGTACTCGTTTTAACGTGTAACCTGCATCGAAAAAAAAGCATTCACGCTTTATTACCAGTCCCAACAGTTGATTGGCAAACGTGATTCGATCGTTCCCAGCGGAAAGTGAATCGTTGGATCGGTGAACCATTTACTACGGGTCGTTATGCGTAATGATGGTAATCTAAATAGTGCCTAGTGGCAAGAAAAAAGGGACCTCGCCTACCACACACGCCCGATTCCCGACGTCCGTACACTGGAAGTGATAGTTTTGCTGGTTTTGCTCTCAGATGACCCGGCTATAAAACTTCCATTTCTGTGCTCCGGGAGCATATAAATGCACGCACCAGAGTACGCGTAGTGTAAACGATCGTGATGAACGCTCATCAATTGCGTCCATTTTTTCCCCGGTGTGGGCGAGATAGAAGACAAATCATCTCAGCAGCGAAACTGGGCGCCTCCGTCTCCGGTACACTCTGTATCGCAGCTGTATCCGTCGTAATGTTTGATGTTGTCCACTCATACACACACACACACACACACGCACACACACACACACACACACACACACACACACACACACACACACACACACACACACACACTCACTGGCATGCTGGATGCTGCAGCAAGCGTTTGCCTTTAATGAAGTGCTGAACCCGGGCGGTACACACTTAAATCCCAACTGGTTTTCGCGGCCGTAACGATCGGAGTGGGTCATAAATAATTATAGGCCGTCGTCAGCAGTGTGCCGGTCATGGGACTGGCACGTTTATCCTTTTGCTAACGTTACGGCTGGTGTATGCAAATAAACCTCCACTCCACCCCCGAGCTCGATATATGGATGGATCCATCCCCGGGATGGTTTCAAACGGGGAGACAGTTTCCAGGAATGTAAGGCAATGTTTAGCTAAATTTGACCGCTTTGCATCTCCGCCGGGTGCTTTGCGGAAAGAGGTTCGATAAACAATATGTGCGCGTAGGCATTTTAGCATAAATTTTAATACTATTTTTTTTAATACATTTTCAACACGGGAATGAGTTTTGTGCACGTCCAAACCAACAACAACAACAATCCACGACAGTTTTATTATAGGATCAATTTCAATCGCATACCGCTGTGTGGAAGAAATAAACTCAAAAGAAACACAGCGTAGCGTTCGTGCATACCGTGAGTGGTCCTCGTCTTCGGGGCACTCATTGCCGTGAGCAACAATCGGAAGGTGAGTGTTTGGGAATCGTTGGAAAAACGTGGGAAACGTGATTGTGGGTAAACCGTTTGTCGCGGCCGAAACAGTGTAGATCTCATGATATAGCTCTTTTTTAAATTAAACTTCTCATCATAATGACTACACAATAGACTCCTGAATGTACAGTTGAGAAGTGTTTTAAGCTAGCACGTACTAAGCTTTGTTTGAAGATAGAATAACGTCTGAAAACATAACTCGTAAAGTATGGAAATCTTGTTTTATTGTTATTTAGAGTTATTTTTGCTTTATTGAAAACTAGTTGACAGTAGTCGAGGTTGTAAATTAAATCATTTTGAAGTTCACAAGTAGTTCGGAACTTGAAATTTTTTGATGAAAATTAAACTTCAAAACTTTTTAATCATACATTATTTTTCCACAGCTTTAACTGTCCTCACAGTTCAGAAAGAAAACGCTTGGCCTTACGGCTTCGGAAATGTCATTTGTTAAAGGCTTAACGTAGCTACGCAAGCCAGAAAGTAATTCACCAACCAACCAACCAACCAAACATCATCACCACAAACACACCCACACACACTCACTCACACAGCCAGTTGTGGTGTCAGTGTTGCCACGGTGAACTACCGGTATGACATTTTCCGTTGCACATTCACGCCCGTGCCATTTTTATGCATGCACGCCCTTCCAACGGCCCGCGGGCCAGGTGCGGTTCCTGTGCGGCTCCCCAAGCTAAACAACTGCACAAAGCACCAAAAGGATAGGTGACAGAGCAGCAGCAGCAGCAGCAGCAGCAGGAGCAGCTGCAGAAACTGGCCCGTCCCGCCATCGACCGTTTGTCACTAAATCGAAAGTGGAACAAATAATAAATTCATGAAACTCATTAAATTCTCATTTTTACCATCACCACAATCACCGGATCGCCACACCAAAACCACCCAGCGTCAGTTGTTTGTGTACATGTGTGTGTGTGTATGTGTGTTTGTATGCAGTGAAAGGATGTAGCAGCAGCCCTTCGGTTTATCCTCGCACGGACTGCGACCGAAAAGGGAGCGTACGATGGAGCGGAGTAGAAATTCATCGTCAGTGTTTGTTATTATCGCCTGACCTCCGTCCTTTGCAGACGGATGCCGCCCTCTTCTGCCGGTTGCTGGTGGATGCTGGTGCACTGAGAACCGTTGCAGAAGGTGCAAATTGAGCATGCACTGCACTGAAGGTCACCTACACATCCGATCCGCAAGCAAGAGCGGTCGTGTTCGTGGTGTTCGGTGGGCTCCGCAGGAAATCGGCGCAGATCGGTATGCTTGCTCGCTGGCAGGTTCACATCGAAAAAATACTTTGCGGCAGAAAACGGTGTTAGTTTATTCCGAAATAATCGTGTTTTTAAGTTCTTTTCCCATCGATTATTCACCGAACGTGCGTGCAAAGGCAGGCTGATACGTGCGACGGGTGTCTTCGCCGGCCCGGTACGGTGATTGCTCGGGGAAGTATTTGCACACTCGTCTGCTCGAGCAACCATATCCGCGCGGCACGCGGTTATGTAAACAGCTTCCCGACAGCCCGGCCCTTGTCGTTAGCTGTTTGACTAACATGCGTTCGACAGCATAGTTCCGTGTGCTGGTAGTGTGAATGGTTGGGCTGCAGCAACGCTTCGCTCGAAAGTTTGAATAATCTTTCACACACACATACACACACACACACACACACACACACACACACACACACACACACACACACACACATACACACAAACTTGAACGCGCGTAATCATACGCCTTGTCAATAAAGCATCGGTACCCGGGAGGCTTACCAAGACCGGGAGCAACTCGCACGAGTACCTGATGAATAATTTATCAACTTTCTTACCTTGAAGGTACTTGACACCTTCTTGCTTTTTCTTATCCCAACATAGTTCGGCTTTCTCTCTCTTGCTCTCTTTATCATGTCTTCTGGCCTCTCTTGGGGCGAATTACAATATACACTCACTTTGTTCCTCCCTCTGAACTGAGCCATACCGTGTCATCAATTTGTTTATCGCTACTGCTGGCATGATGTTTATGAATTTTGAGCACCATACACCTTTGCGCTTTTTGTTCACCTTCATCA
>KB668000.1:311788-328386 GCA_000349065.1 Anopheles quadriannulatus
CCCCCAACCCAAGTTCAAATGTCCTCGTTTTGTAAAACAATGGACGAGTGGAATGATAGCGGATAGATAGACACACATTATTCAACTGTGGCGCACCACTTAAATCGATTTCTTTAAAAGATACTGATGAACTGCTCGCAAACACCCAGCTGCATTAAGCCGCCCCAACGGTTCTTTGTGGAAGTGTAAAACAAAAGCTTTCGCTGTACGGACTTGCCATGATTTCTCGGTGGATTGCCTCGTAAAAGCATTACCCCGCCCGGATTCAATTCACTGAGCTGACTTGAGTGCCATAAAACGGAGTTTTATTTTTAGTTTCACCACCCGACAATGCTCGCTTTTCCCGTATCGAATAAAAGTACGATAAGCAGGGTGCTGCATTTTAAATCATGATCATGCTCCCCACTCGATGCATTGGAGTACTGAGGATGGATTGACAACTTTGTTGTGGTGTGCGGTAAATGTAGTTTTGTTCTTTTGGTGCATAGACCCGGAATGGTGATCTTAAAACCATTCTATGAATTCCTTTTTAATTTACTGAATTTTCTACAGATTTTACTGAGGGTTCGCTATGTCTGAGCAATGCAATGCAATTATGCTCGAAACACTTAAGCAAGATACACAAAAAAAACTGAAATAAAAATGATCTTGATTTCTGATATCTTCTTTTGTGGATGACTGTTTGTATGATTGAAGCAGCATTGTTTGCACATTTGTTACATTTAATTTCTGTTTAATTATTAATTTAAATTTCTATTTATTTTCATTTTACCACAACAACAGAGAATAGCTACGATGCAATGGAGCGAAATTGTTAGGTGGATGTTTTTCCTCACAGGTGAAGCACGTTTACGCGTCCAAACGTGTACAATCCCAACCAATACAATCTCATCGTATCGCTGTGCATTGGCACTGTTGCTGTCTGCTGCTGTCTTACAGCGGCAAAGTTGCGCCAGAACATGCATCCCGGGGAGGGGGAAAACACAACACATGCCGGTACAATTATTTTCAAAACAGCCAAGCCAAACTTTAAACCAAAACGGAAATGAAACGTAACGGAACGTAACAGCCGTTTGCTTTGCACAATTTCTTTTGCCGCAATTTTTTTTTTGTTTTTTTTTTTGGGGTGTGCTTGTCCTTCCTTCGGCGCCGACCGTGGATGCCGTTCTCCTTTGATCAAGTAAACAAGTAAACAAACAAGCATTCCATTCGATTTTCGCACCCACCTTCGCATCCGTTCGACCCTTCCTCCCACCAGACGGGTCTGCCTCGGCCAAGGCAACAAAGGAAAAACAGGCCTACAGTTCCCCCTCCCCCCCCTCCCTCCCTCTTCTACCCGTGCTGTTGAACTCCAGGGCTCTGTGACAGGTTTCGCCGCGCCATCATCCCAGGACAGGGTTACACGGACGTAAGGACAGGCGGAACGGCGACTAATGGTAGCTGGCCCGAGCTGACCATTCATCGTTCGGCTAAATTGGACCATTGGAACAAGCAAAGTTTTTGCACCCCGAAGCGGGAGCACCCCTTCGAAGGGAACAAAAAAAAACGGAGCGCTCCTTATAAAGCGACCCCAGCGCTTGCCGTTTGCGTGGAAGACTTTTAGTGGGCAAATGGAAGTTGTTTCAGTTGCTTTCGCTGGCAGTGTTTTTTAAGGCTAGAATTCGGCTCTCCATCACTCAAGCAGCACATGTTTGTCGGGAGCGAAAGTCACACGCTTGTTTGGTTTGATCCCATCTGTGCGGCCCTTGCGGCGTGCGGCCGGCTAGTTAGAAACGGTGAAGGCGCTAGAAGTTGCGCCTCGGAAGCATCAAAGCAAAAAAGTTACCAAACAATTGTTTGGCGTGCTTTATTTGTTAGATGGAAAGATAAGATGCTTTTTTTGACTATTTTATTTTAACAATGATTTAACCTTTCCGTAGAATAATGCTAGTGGCGCCTTGGACAACATAATTTGCAGGACTATTTATAGGAATTTCTACGAATAGACCCGTATGCCTTTTTAAGCTTGACTCTGGAAGGAGAGAAAGAATGTACAGCAAGCAAAATCCATAACAGTTTACGCCTACTCCCTAGTAAAATGTAAAAAAATATAAAGGTGGGAAAAAACTAAAGTATATGTGAATGTTGTATTTTATTCATTCAATACAAAAGATTCATACTTTCCCTTTGATTCAGCAATGTATGCGTACGACGCCTTCTGTTACTTTAACGGACCGTAAATGCTACTGGTTATACTTTTCACCGCAAGGATTATGTTGCACATTTCACACATTGGTGGAGCTTTTTGTTCGAAGCTTTAGAACAGCAGTTAGAGACAAAAGCACAGGATAAAGCTTTCTCCCACGAAAGCTAAGGATGTGTGCCATAATACTTTGCTGTGGTATCGTTTGACGGTGCAATCTTATCATAACTGAAGGCTGAATCTCATCTATGAAAAAGTGCATTAAATAAAAGTTTATATTTTTCCCATTTTTATTCTTTTAATTTCTAACTTAACCAAAGGATTAAAAGTATGCTGTAAATTTCAAAATTCTATTTCTTAAAACCCTTTCAATGCACTATCTCCGTTCTATAGTTATAAAATTTCTTTCGAGTTCCGTGCTATAAAAAGAGTAAATTTTAAACAACTACTTCTTTTACATCAATGTAGTCCTACTTTCATCATCTACAAATTTAAAAAAAATGATATGGTTTTAGTATCATAATAAGAAAAAAATAGTAGGTAAAATTAACAAGAATAATGAAAATTAAAAGTCTTTATAAATGTGTTGATGTTGTTGATACACATTCAAAGAAACACTAGTAAGTATTTTGTTTTTTTTTTCTGCAATAATGCTGCTTGTTAAGTTTAATTTACATTAAAAATGGAAAGAACACCCACACGTGTAATGTAACGCAACTCGCTCAATACACGCAATAAGCAGACACAATAACGGGCACTGTCGTGCACCACACTGTTCCGGTTGCTCGCTCCGCAGCTTCCTTATCGCTCCTTCCTGATCAAAGCAACACACATCTTATCACACAGGATAAACATGAGCGGATGGCTGCAAAGGCACTAGGACGACTCCGTGTCCCGGTTTCGGAGAAAACGTCGCCTTGCCGCGTCGGCCAAACCCGCGTGCGAGAGTCGGGACGCCAGCGACCGCACATTCCTTCTACCCAGCCCATCACAACAGAGAGCATTCCGGAAGGGCTAATGTCGCACAGTTCGGCCGTGTTGGGTTCGCGAGTAGTAGTAGTAGCTGTTTACCAGATAAGGGGTGGATGTATCAAGATAAGCGCGATGTCCTGCGAAAGCGAGAGCGTGCGAGAGAAAGAGAGCACGGCTGAGAGTATCTTGTCGCCCGGGAGAGCTGCCGCACGAAAGCTCATCGTGTCGTCCTGTCGAAAAAGCACACGCAGCAACCGCGCGGTGGCTGTGGCGGGCCCGATCTTGCACGGGTTCGAACGAACTCGCGTTCAGTTACGGTGAGCAGCTCGTGCGATACGGACCAGACTACGGGGCTTTCGTCGAGTGTCGTGCGCGTCCTGCGAGTGTCCTGACTGGCTGGCTGCTGCTGCTGCGGCCCTGCTTTAGTACCTGTTTACCAGCGCCATTCGTCTACCCAGTGGGACATCCAGTTTGAGCGAGTGTGTGCGTGTGTGTGTGTTTGAGTGCGTTTAGTGTGAGGTTGCGTTGAACAAACAGGCTCCAGCAGGAGCTGTTTCACGGGCAGATTTCGCCCGCTCCGTCTGCGCTCGGATTTACATCCCTCCGCACCCGTGAGGCCGTGCCCGCAGTTGGTGTATTTTGAGCGGGGAGTGATGTTTAATTGAATTACCCTATCAGCACAGTCGCACACGGGTTCGGGTTTTAGTTCGGTGCCTCTGCCTCCGCTACCAACAGTTGGTTCCGTGGATGTGTGGCAGCTTCCGGGAGAGGGTGGGGGAGGTTAAGATTTACGACCGTGCTGGGAGGAAGAAGGGGCGAATCCACCCTGTTCCGTTCCCTTGACCGCGTGCGTATGTGTGATAGTGGTTGCTAGTGTTTGTACGATCATTGGTGAGTGCGCTAGTGGCGAGGTGAGCAGCAAAACAGAAAATTGAAACGTGTGCACAAAAGCGTTTTTCAATTTTGATTTCATTACAATTCCATTTCCATCCCGCGCGTGTGTGTGTGTGAGTGTGAATGTATGTGTGAGCTGGCCCGTTCAATGTGTATACACGTACTGCTCGTGTGAAACAGCAGTAAAGGGGGGGAAAGCACAGCCTCCTGTTCTCGCACGTGGTTGCTACACCGTGCCACGTGGAGGGAAAAGTTGTCCCCATTAGTGTCAGCGCCAGCAAACGCAATCCAGAAACCATTTATCCCGGAGCATTTTGCGAAGGACGACGGCACAGGGCAGCGTTCAGGTATGCCATACAGCTTCCGGGATACAAACAAAACGAAAAAAAAAACATACAACGAACCCACCACCACCATCGCAAGCAGCAGCAGTGGAAGACGGTCTTTGACGGTCTGGCGGTTTGATTCATTTCTTTTCCGCTTTCGCAATCCCATCCAGCCACAGCCACCCACGCAACTATCGGGTTGCTTAACCCACCCGAAAAAAGCTTATTGTTTCATGGCGTCCAGCCTTTGCTAGAGGAGTGGGAGGGAGTGTGACTCTCCCAACACGGTGAACCGATGCGAACGCATCCCACAATTTCTCCCTCATGCGAGCGAGAGAGAGAGAGAGAGAGAGAGAGAGAGAGAGAGAGAGAGAGGTGTGAAGGGTTGTGTATGTTTATGTTACGTACCGTTAATTATGTTCACTTAGCTTAACGAACGATGTACAGGGCGTCTATTGCCTCCCCCCTCTCCACCCCCACACCCGTTCCAGACATTCTAGGATTGGCTGGGAAGAAAAGGCTACTTCGCACACAAACACCAATAGACCAACCCCCCCCCCCTCGATGTTGCTCAATGTTTTCTCCTTCCGTGTGCGTCTTGGTGCGTTGTTCGGTTCGCTAGCAACGCAAAGCAAGTGAAAAGTGAAAAGGGTCAATCGGGTAAAGCCACGGTCCCACTACCATAGCTACAAGCTACTGGCCAACAGCTACCGCTTGCCCACCACGCTCGATAGTGGTTCCACTATCTAGCCGCGCGGGTGGCTCTATTCCCACCCGTAGGGGGTGTCATCAACCCTCCTTCCGCCGCCCGGTTCAAGAATCACCAGCAACCGAATAAACATTGTCCATTTCCGAAACGGGCGCAAAGATGTGCTAGCGTGTGCTCCCGCTCCCCGCACAGTGAGCTGTTTGGGACGAATGTGTTGGGCAATTGTTGGTTTCAGTGTGATTTTACATGATTTAAAGGTTAAAAAAGAACCTACTATTGTATGACGATATGAAAACATTTACGGAACTGTGTGCTACTCGATCGAGATTGTAACCTTGTACAAAGGATTAAATGGAGAAGAGCATTAAATTCAATTTATAAATAACTAGCTGATTTACCCGGTTTCACACGGGATAAAATTTGCTGTCTCGTTTTAATTAAAATAGAAGAATTTGCAATCCGTCGAGTACAAAAACAACGATTACAATGATTACTATGATTTTATCCCAAAGCTTCGATTCTTCTTATCGGTCGTAATAACAATAGGTAATTAAGATCTGCTATGACAATCATCCGTTTGGGTACCACTGAGTTTTTGATTTACCACGGGGTTTATTGGACCCATAAATCATATATCATATACAGGTACTCTCCAATTATGCTATGAATGCGGACTGGAGGCAATCGCTTATCTCGAATATTAGCGTAAGTTGAATTTCAATGTTTTCGGTCAAATTATAGCTAATTTGCTTATCATTCTGCTTGAAGGGGTAGGCTTTAGCCATTAAATTAGTTATTTGATCTGTTTTCAACTAAAAATTACAGTTTTGTAACATTTAAAATGATTTTTAAAATTCGACCAAAAGTGAATTTAATTTGAATTTGACATTTGATGTGTCAAATTAGTATAAGAGCTGTCAAATTAAGAAAATCGCGTTTAGCGAAATTGCGTATATCGTGTATGGCGTATATCGAGGCGTATGGCTTTTGAAATGGTTTTTGAAATTCGAACAAAGGGAAGTTATTTTGAATTTGACATTCGATCAGTCAAAATTTGTACAATTTGCTCAAAGAACTGTCAAATTTGTAACATACCGTATACCAACATCGCGTATTTCGAATATGGCGTATATCGGGGAATATCATATACCAGCGCCAAAAAGATATCGCGATTGTGAGGCCTCATGCGAGCTCGCTAACTGCTCGAATTTGCATGCGGGGTTTTAACACCAGTGTAAACTGTACTTAACACCGAATGTCAAAGTGCTGTATACAACAACAACATTATTGCTCTTGGTATGGGATTAGAAAATTGCGATTAAATTAAATTTAGTGTAACTTCTGAAAATGATGTGAGTCTTAAAAACCTATTCTCATACCACCATAATGTGTGTGCAAAGTTTCGTTGAAAATGATCCAGCCGTTTCGGAGGTTGCTCGCAACAAACACCGTGACACGAGATTTTTATATTATAGCTAGATTTATTACTAAACACAACACCTGTTTTGGACATTTCCCTCTCGGCAAGCGTTCATTGTGCGCTGGTGTGCCTTTCCATTCCACCATTGCCGTGCCTCTTAAGTGGTTTCGGGTACGGGAAAAACGGACCGTATCCTTCATTTGCTCCGTTGCTTTGCAGCAGATGCCCGCGTTAGCCCGTCGTCGTCTGGGAAGAATGCTTCGGTGAAAAAAAAAGAAACACTACGCTCACACTCTCCCTAGTCGTAGGGCCATTCGTAGTTGTAGTAGTTTGCAACAGTACCCAACGCTTCGACCAAACGGAGAGCGAAGGAAGCTACAACGATGGACAGGCGAGGCAACAAAGAGTGTACGTGTGTTTGTGATGTGTCCTGGCGTGTTCAAAAGGAAACGGAGAAAGGGCAGCAAAAACACTTAAAGTGACACAATTTCCATGGGGCTGGCAAAGCCCGTCCACGCCCAGGCACTACCAGGGATGTTTAGTTCACCCAGGCGAGTGAGACGATCGGTACCGACCAGCCTCCCGGCCAGCTCACACACCCCCCGGTCCGGCTGCCTGGGCAAGGGGGTTTGTTGATGGTTCCGTGTTTGATGGAATGGAAAATATCGACGACGGCCCGGGCTCGGAGCAGCTGCTGCCAACTCTCACACCGAGCGGGACCGGGCGGGTTAGCTGCCCAGAACGGATGTGTATTGCTTTTTGCTGAACTGACGAGCGAGAAAGCGAAAGAGAGAAAGGGAGAGCGAAATAGAACAGAAAAACAGCAATATCCCAGATTGTGCGGGAACAAGTGGAAGCTGTGTGAAAACTCGACCCCGAACAAAACTCGAACCAAACCAAAACAAAAATGGATCCTCTGTGATGTTATCGGCCGGATTTGTCCGGGCATCTTGTGTGTGTGAGTGTGTGTGTGTGTGTGTGTGTGTGTGTGTGTGTGTGTGTGTGTATTTCATTCCTCCTCATCGGGCTTGGCGATCAAATGAAGCGGAAACTGTACGAACCGTGTAATGCGGCCGGGATTCGGGATCGTCCGTCTGCCATCTGGGACCGGTGTGTCCTGTGTGACAAATCGGATCACCTCGAAAACGCGCTCACCCGTTCACACTCGTTGGGTGTGGGGCTGGGGCGAAACAAACTCTTCCCGGAAACCTCCCACCAGCGGAGCAACAGGCTGCGCTACGTGAGGGCTGGTTCCGAGCGTCGGTACCGGGTAAGACCCGTAGCGTCTGATGGAGGGACGCCCGGAAAGCTACCGAAGCATTATGAATGTGCACAGTACGCGTTTACACGCTTCTCTGAAGGGAGTTTCGTTAATGTCACCAGGTGTCTCGTTTCGTGGAACACAAGTGTGGCCGAGTTTTAGGAACGCATTTAGATAAGGCACTCGAATGGCCCTAGAAACCGCTCGAATGGTTTGTAGGGGGGGTGTTATTGGGCACTGCTACCGGTCATCAAAAGTATGGTTAATCTTTTTTTGTACATAAAAACAACTGTAAATGTATCTCCGTTCGGCCACAATATCAATTGTACATTAATTGTTGATATTCGGTTGTTTAAGCTCCATAGCATCTCGCTAGGTAATAGACCTGACCGAAAGGGTAGTAATCTATCGCTTGTTGCAATTGCAAATTGATTAAATGTGTTATTTTCCAAAATAAAAACACTTTGGAAACAGTCCACAATCATCTCATTTGCAGCTCGATTCATTGTATTCATTTTCTGTTGAATACTGAATGGTTTTCGCTACGGAAAAACTGTCCAGCTAGTTGCCTGTTCATCAATGTGCCATTTTTGCATTAATCTATTTTACTGCTCCCTTGTGTACACACGCTCAACTGCACGCTTTTGCTCTACCGCGCGACCTAATTTCCATGAGCAAACTGGTTATTCTTTTTTCCCCTACAATCGCTTCCAATCGCCTGAACGAAATCGAAAACGAAAACGGAAATGGTATTTATTTTTGAATTGATTCTCGCAATTTAAACAAACCGATCGCTCATCACAGTGCCAATCCTTCGGTTCGCGTGCCCACCGCATTGGTGTGTTTGTGTATGCGAGTGAGTGTTTGTCGGCCGCCAAATACATGACAGCATAATAAAAGCGGCCCACAGCCGCAAGACATCCGGCTGGCAGTGGTACGGCTGGCGCTCTCCGGTCGACCCTAGCACCGGGCCGTTGTTAAGAGAAATAATTAAATGCAGCCAGCTCGCCACCCTGCTCCCACCCAAACCATGAAACACACCCTCACACACACACACACTGTCTAAACGAGGGACCGCCACGAAAGGATGGTTGTGTTGTGTACTCCTCCCCGTACTTGCCAATGCAGACCACCCTCCTTTCCCAGCAGCGAATGGATTGCGACGGAAAACTCAACCCAGCACCCGTACTGCTTCGGCTGCTGATGCTGCTGCTGTTTGCTCAACGAGGAGTGTGGAGGATGTTGCCCGGTCGGCGGGGAATTTTATACGCTGTCAAACCACGGCACGGCTCGATGCCAAAGCGAAATTGAGATTTCGTGGGTAATCGTGCCGCGAACTCCGTTGCCCCCGTGCGCCGTGTGTTTCGTACCGCTCGCGTGCTCGTCTCGTTTGCATTCCCGGACCGCCAGGGCAGCCCGATGTCATCATTGACTAACCATCTTTGTCAGGTTGTGGCCCCGATGGCATACTATAGGACTGGGGCAGGGGTACAAGTGATGAAGGAGGTTGCGCAGTTCACAAACGGTCTTGTCTCACACTGCACAGCCGGGGTTTTCTTGCTTGCGGGCGGGCTTGCGATGATCGATGGCACAGGTCCGATGAAATGGGAGCAATTTATCTAGTCGACAACTGTTGTTGTCGTTTTTTGTTTTCATATTCCTTGTCTTCTTCTTTTTCTATTTTTTTTTGTGCGGTCTACGTAACTGGCAAAACAGGCCACAGGGTCTGCCGTGCCGTGGTTGGCTTTCGATTTTCACGGTCAGGGTGATTTATGGTGTGCTGATTTCCATCGATGATTTTCTGAGTGTGCCCGGGTGCCGTTTCCCCAGCCCGGAGGCATCGCTCACATGTGTCATAACAACAGCACCCAGGGTGGACCCCACTGGAACGGTGTCGGAATGGCTTAACTAGACGGTAATTAACTGGCAAATGATGATATTCATTAGAGGGTTGATATAAGAGGCGATACTTCGCACTTTGCCAGTGGATTCAACCGACGGCAAAGCAGAGAAAGAGAGAGAGAGAGAGAGAAAGACATAGTGACAGTAATAACGATTATGACACGCGCTGGTTGACATTTTGACCGCCGGGTGAATTTGTTCCGCAACTCTGAAACGAGACAGGAAGGGGAGAAGGAAATAGCGTAAGCGCGTTGGCGTGATTGATGGAGACGCCTGGTGGCCGTTTTACTGGCAGATGGTTTTTGCTAGTTAAATCTTTTATTTGTATTTGTGCTGTAGCTGCAGCAATCTTTTTTTTTTCAGTTTTTTTTAATTTTCAAGGGAGAATTCAATATACAACGTGGAATTAGCATGGATTTAAATGAATGTGATGTGTGATTTGTTTAATTAGTTTGCTCGTGTCATTCACGTGCAACTGCTTGGTGGGGAATCAACTATAGAGAAACATGTTGTTAAATTATTTGAATGCCTCTTAGTCCTTGTAGAAAGTTGAAACTGTCAGCAACTGTACTAATTGCTGTTTGAATAATACATATTCAGTGTTGATAATATAATTGTTAAGACAGTTTATTTTATTTGACATGTTCAATTGCAAGTGGAAAAATACACACTACATAATTTATTTGTCAGAGTTATGTATCCTACCTCGACATTGTACTTCGATACATTTCACTTGCGTTTGACTTAATCTGTGGCATTGCGGGTGCACCACTATTTGATGTGTTTGACAGTGCAACATTATAATTACTTGAGCTTACTTGCTAGTTTAACATATGTCGACCAGAGGGGTCGCTCAACACACTTTGCCATAACGCACACGACTACACGGGCTACCTTCTACGTTATCACATTCGTTTGAACTTTATCGATTAAACCGAAACCGCTGAAAGATGACAAATGCAGTGTGTTGAACGAAGGGAAATTAGTTTTGTGGTCTACGATACGATCCTGCCAGTGGCAGCCAGCCATCAACTTCAATCAAGGGTATCCCTATTTGGACACCCTTTGCTTTTACAAACCGAAGAGAGCATTTGAGAGAGCTGAAGAGTGATGTGATCCCTCTCTACAAACCCACCGCACAACATTTAACGTGGGGTGTGAGTTTGGTTGTGACATTAAGTCTAAAGCGTGGCAACTCCACCACGAGTACCATACATTTGTACCGCTTCTGGCCTGCTTTTTTCACACTGTAAGCCTCTTACATTTTGATCCTTTGGCACTGAAGCGCATGCTGTTCCTTAAAATACATGTTGGTAAGTAAAGTAAGCGTAACTGCTCCAGCGTGCGCCGAATCAATTTGCCCAACAGTGAAAAAACGTCCCGAAACGACCGGACGAAAAATCACCCATCAACTCCCATCCCTGTTCCATCGGCCACGGTTCATAGATTAGTGATTACTGTTTGTGTAACAAATTTAAGCGGCACATTAAACTGTCTCACATTTCAGCACAACCTATCGCCGGCCTGTCAATCAGCGCACCCATTTTCCATCTTCTCCAACAGCGCGAACCGGGATAGATATACTTTTTCCCCTTCCACACACACACACACACACACAGTTGCTCCATGGCAGTTTAACGATTTTCGTGCAATGTTTTTTTTTATGCTTCTTGTTCCGCTATGCTCATCCAATTTTTTCTTGACCTGGTCAGCGTCACGATTGAAATAAAAATGAACGACATGAAGCGCAAAAGGTTCACACGCCTTTGCATCGCTCGACCGCACGGATCGCCCGGGGCAGGTCCATTTTCTCACCTGTTGCACTCCGGGCATTGCGCCGAGCGCCGCGATCATCATCCATCCCCCGGAGCGAAAGCATTATAAATTTTCAAGCTGTCAAAACAAAAGGCAAAAATAATGTACTACACACCATGGCAAGCTCTCCCCTCCCCCCGGTGGAGCCGGTCGGGGCCGGTCCGATATGGCTGCCAGATTTGTGTACCGTTCCGCTCTACTCCCTTCCCTCCCCATTGCTCGCGCGGGTTTACAGCATCAAAAAGTGCACCAACCGCACGGAGCGACACGGTAGGTGGTGGAGCGGTTTATTGTTTACATCAGATCATACGGTGCACAACGCACCGTAGTAACTCCTTCTGAGCGTTTCCCTTCCCTTAAGTCTTCATGGGTTCGGGTTATTTCGCGTGTTGGTTTTTGCTTCTGTAGATTATTCTGTTTTTTTTTTTTCATGGAAGCCATTTTTATTGTACATCTAAACTCTAAAAAGATCGACTTCGCATCGGTTGCACCGAAGAACCATGGACGAGCACAACATAAACAAAAAACTCACCCCCATACCGACTGTTTGTGTACGCGCGTGAGTTTGTGTGCGTGTGTGTGTTGCGAACAATCTCGGCTAGGAAAACAAGTCTGGCGCTATTTTTAAGCAGTTCACCTCCGGGGTCAGATGTTTTTTTGCTTCTTCTTCTCTTACTTCCTTACCTCCATCTACCTCCCGTCATCACGCTAGGTCAAACCCAAAACGTGTGCTCCACTCGAAGCAGCTCAGGAAGTTCGGTAGGAAAAAAAAGAGCAAGTGTGAGAGAGATAGAGAGAGAGAGTGTGTGTGTGCCCGATGGGTCACGGAACTGGCACGCTGTCGGTCGGTCAATGTTTGAACTTTTCCAGTCAGCATTGATAAATTTTATGGACTCATAAATGTTGAGATGTTGTGTGTCCTGGCCTGACCACCGTTCACCAGCCCAGCCCAGTGCACACTTTGGGTCACCTTTCAACGGAGCGGGCGTTTTGGTATTAAAAAAAAACAACCTCACCGATACACCCCTCCGTCCATCCGTAGTTACGCGGCGGCCAAGGGGAACGACATTAGCCAGCGCACGAACCAATCGGCAAGCGAGGACCGTGCAACGAGCCATTAAATTGGAATGGTTTCGGAATGGGGCAATGGGATACGGCCAAAGTTTATGTAATTGTTAGTTCCGATGGTGCTGTTGTTCGTTAAGTTTACGTTTACGCTGATGGGGTACTGGCTCTTACCCGGGCCAACTTGCTCGCTTGCTTCAAAGATATTTCTACTTTGCTGGATAGGAGAGTAAGAGTGGCTTGAGAAGTTAAAAGGTTCCGCAATTTAATTCAAGGAAGCTTCCTATCAGAATGTGTGTATGTGTGGTTCGGTGGCTGTTGCTGGCGAAATGTCGACCTTTTTTTGTCAGTGCAGCAAAACAATTGGTTTCGGGAGTTGAATTGAAAGAACTGTTATCACTAAAGCTATGCGTGCACTATACAATAACGCAACTGGTGTACTGTATGTCCCTACGATCAAACTTCTGTGGCGATGTGTTGCGATTCAGCTTTGTATTCTTTGTAAACTTTTTATATTGTGAAATGAGCAATTTCATTCTATGACTAGTAAACCTAATATCCTAAAATAAGAATAATTTCCTATTTTGTATTAAAATACGCATCGTTTCCACTCAAACTTCATTGGAACGGTAGGTTCGAATCCAACGTGCACTGTTTAAATATTCTGTCGCTTTAGATTGAGCCCGTTTCGCAGAACATAATGCTTTAATAAATGTTAACAAAATGCGTTGCTATAGAAAACTCAATCCAGTCTAATGAAAGGAATTGAGTTGAGTCGAACATTTGTGCGGTGGTGTGCGTCCATCAGATTTGTGAGATCCAATTTTCGAAAAATTAATTCAAGGAAATGCATTCATTCCAAACAGCATGTTTTATACAATAGAACCTATATGTTACCCATACCGTGCCACTACGTTATCGAAACACTATCGAATCAAGCTCGTCACATACAAGCATCATGATATACATCTGGGAATTACATTTAATATAACTCTACGAATTATGTTAGTCATACATGTTTTGTACTGATAACTTATCACCTGTTTCATGTGCTACGGAAAATTTCACTTGTAAATAGCAAATATTGTACATCAATTCAGTTGAAATTTAATTCTTTTTCAATAAGCCAAGCGCACCAAACCTTGAGGTACCTGCGAGCAAAAATATCTCAAAATTAAAATTAGAGAGAGTGCCACTAACCCATAGAAACGGAAATAGAGCCGCTAAACTTATAGAATAACTTAACTCGGATCTGAACTTGAAACAATCTCGGTTAACGAGCACTACGTACCGGATTGAGAGCGCTAATGTGAAATAGAACTAAAACAACTCAAATTCTAATGGGGTTTTCGTGTCTTTTACTTTACTTTTACTTTTGATTTGAACGCATCATCAAATTACCAAATTCTTTACTTAAACTGCGACTTTAATCCAAAAATATTGTTCTATGTGTTCGATGATTAGCGTGTAGTTTACTTGTTAGCAGTTACAATTGGCACTTTCGCATTTAATGTCTCACCGAGAGGGAGAGTGTTCCGCCGTAAAATACCACCTTGTTAGTGGCTTGTGTCTTCCCAGCTTCGTTGATCTGCCAACAATTAAAGATCATAAAAATCACATCCCAGACAGCAGCGGACCTTCAAACAGCGTACAAATTGCGGGCTGCACGTTGCACAGCAAAGATCACATTTCGCTGTTAGCATCAACACACGATCCGCACACTTGGCGCTTATTACGGCAAGCCACATGGGGCACGGAAGTCCACTACTGCCAACCCGCATATCGTTCAATTATCACTTCAGATTCGTCGCACGCGCCCGGCCGTGTGTGTGTGTGTTGAAACTAAATTAAATTTGAACAAAAAAAAGCAACACTGCAATAAGTACATTCTGCACTGTGCGCCAGCGAGCGAATCGAGCAAGAGACTCTGTCTCCCGCGACCCTACCTCTCATAGGTGAGGAGGGGGGGGGGAAGGGGGCATGTAGAGCAAACTGGGGGAGCGATCACATTCCCGGCTTGGTACGCTGCCAATCCGATTCGGTTGCGTCCACACCATACAGGTGTTGTATTTTACCGTGCTTTCGGTTTCGGCGCACGATCTTGCGGTTTTGCTGTACGAAGCGGTCCAACCCCAGTGGACCCGGGCGCTGATGGTGTTAAATTACACTGGCCGGTGGAACAATGCCAAGATTTTATCTCGAGAAATTATTCACCACACCAGCCAGCAAACGGTCACACTAACGCGCTTTGGGTAAATCGCTTTGCCTATACCTGACACTGTGACTTTCCCTTCCGGCTCAAAACGGATTCGATTGGACGAATTGCAGCATGCTGCCCGGCCCGGCACGGTGTACCAAAATGTGCACACTGGCATAATCGAAAATGGCATTCTGGCGGTCTGAAATACAAACACCAAAACATGAAGGCAACAACAACAGGTGCAACAACTCGGCCCGTTTCGAGGGGCGCATTTATTTTTAAACCCAACCGAGAGTGAAATGTCGATACCCGTTGATGATCAGCATTTGCCGCCGGAAGCAGGTCCGCGACTGCTCGAGCACGTCTGCACGTTGACGCAGTGCTACGCGGCGTTACGCGGCGTCAAGCTGACGTCATCGCTGTTTACCCTTGCGTCGATTGTTGTGTGTTGCGCGTGAAGCAGTCGCGCGGATGATGATGTACAATGCTGACAACTGCGGCGCACTCCATGCGAAGTGCCATGTGAGCAGGCGCGAATGGTGAACGCCGAAAATGTGGTCAAACTTTAAAAATATTCGTTCAATCAACCGTACGTGTGCGTGAGGGGCAGCAGCTCTGAGCGACCGGAACCGAGCTGGAGCTGGTAGACCGAGCCCGAGAAGCTGTCGGAGAAGATGCTCGCCGAAGTGTTGACGCGTCGAGTGCTTGAGCACTTGAAACCGAGATCTTGAGCAGCTAGCGACGGTGCGTACTGTTCCCATGGCGTGAGGTATTTGGAAAGGCAAGTTTATGCTGTGAACGAAACACGACACTGGGGAAACGGTAAGGTAGCATGCGCGGGAGGCCAGCACGAACCTGCAAACTGCTTCGTTTTGCCTATTCATTCACGTTTCCGGTTATACCGTCCCTGCTGCTTGCCATTGCGCCCCCAAAACGGCGGCGGAACCGCTGAACGCACCCGGTGCTGGTGGTTGAAACGTGTGCTCATTAAGTGCGTCCGTCGGGCGGACCGGGATGACGCCCTGCTCGGATAAACTTTGCTCTCTTTGCACCACTTTAACAAGCTGCTAACCGCAGCTAACATGACAGGCGCGCCATCGTGACAGATTCGCTACGAGCAATCGTTTCGCGCCCGCTGTCGCTGTCGTTGCCGCTTGTTTGTCGATCAGCCCGCACTTACTTGTGTAAAATGTGTGCACTCGGCTCATCTCCCACCCTTTGAGTCGGTCAGTCCAATCCCTTCGTTTGGTTTTCTCGTTGTCTCAAACCGCAGGAGCGGGGTGTGGTGGATGGCTTACAACTTGACGCTTCCGTTTTGGGCAGGTCGCGGAAAGGGCGGGTAAATAAACACAACAAGCACATCGCCGCATACAGGCCACAACAACCGGCTGCGGTTGCGGGAGCACACATCGATAGTGTACGGTTTCAAATCTTGCAGCTGCAAAACTCTCCGCTCTATTGTAAGGTACTGCACCTTGTTATGCTTGTTACGCTGTCACCTTCGACAACAAGGGGAAGTTGATTTTTTGTTTGTGGGTGTTTCTTTATAGTTTGAAAAGGTCACTGTAGCACGAGCGATGTAGTTGTTGTTAATTTTCGGCAAAGAGAAAATTGTGGATTAAGGGTGTAAATCACTCATATCTTAGTTGAGTAGATGTTTTATATGAACTTTTTGATGTTTGATCTTCGGGCCCAAAATCAAATTGTGGCTCATTTGAATTTCACAATTTATTCTTTAGCAGTGTAACGGAACGCATGTTTTTGAATAATACATTAGCTTTTGTACAGGAACTAGTTAATTTGGCCCGGTTACAGGGTTATGCAAGATAATTTCTGGGGTATATAAGAACCT
>KB668000.1:331929-407816 GCA_000349065.1 Anopheles quadriannulatus
CTGACTGACAGGTCGATTTGACAGAATGAATTGCTGCATTTTCAGTATTTTTTTTACTGATATCCAGTGAAACCACTAATTTGACACTTATTTTACTGATTTTCAGTAATATGTGTATTACTGAAATGCATTCAGTAAATTGTTTTACTGAAAATCAGTAAAAAAATGACATTATGCTGAAAATCAGTAAAATTTTCTATTACTGAACCGTTTCAGTAAAAAACTTTACTGAAGCAGGATGAGAAAATTTGCTGTGTATGCTTAAACCAAAAATTAGGCCCATAGAAAATCTCGAAAGACCACGGAAAAACGTTCAATTATTAAATTCAGACTGTAATTTGTATCATTCTTCTCCATACCGTTCAAAACACTAAAAACTAAGTCGGCGTTGCCGTTTCTATAGTCGATGTGGTAGCCATTGTATGGATGTAAAGTAAGCAAAAAACATCCAAGCTACCGCTGGAAAGTAACGCTGATCAGCCTTTACTAGAATTTTATAATAGAGATAAAACAGAGTGCAACTGCAACACCAATAATTCCGAATTGCGAAAGGACTGGTATGGAAATTCAGCTACTTGTCTGGTACATATATGTAGTCGGGATCATTGCTCGGACCTCGGACCAGATGTTCAGAACCAGTTCGAGGTTCTATAGAGTTTAGATTAGTTCCAGGACCAATATGTCTCCAGTGTTAGATCCAGGTTTAGGGTCAGTCTTATTTCCAGAACTGATATGGGCAAAACATAGGTTCCAGATTCAGTATGGGTTTATCATCAGTTCTTCGATTTCCTGAAGTTCAAAATCTGATTCAGAATTAGTTCAGTATTAGTTCCAGTACCAGAAAATGACGGTATAAGTTACAGGGGCACGGCATGAGTTTAGGATTACTTCAAGTGCTGATATGGATAATTTCTAGGACCTATATTGGTTTAGGACCAATTCCACGTCTGGTATTGGTTGACCAGTGACTGATTTAGGATATCAGGGGCCCTAGGTGGTAAGACGAATTGAGGTCCCAGGTGGCCGTCTAGCCCGCTTACCGTTAGATCCGCCGCTGTGGTTGACATCAGTTTCTATTGATGTGCTCCTTGGAAATAAGAGGCACATTGAAATCGCGCTGTCTTTTTTAATAACCCATTAACTATTAAAATGATCATGTAAATAGTCCAGGAAGATATAACAAAACCGCTGTTCCAAAGCCTGTACGTGACCAAGGCTAGATATAAATAATCAGCAACTCATTAAAAGCCCACCAGAAGCATCATTAATAACGAGACCACTCTGTGTCCTGCTACACTAAAATGATAAGTACAAAATCCTTCATGTCTGCCATGCTCGATATTGATTACAGACCGATCATGGGCTTAGTGTTCAATTTTATCTGCTATCATCAGCACCCGGGCGTTCGCACGCATTAAAGAGTGATCTTAAATGAACATTTACAAATCCCCGTTACGGTATCATCAATTGCCACGCATCAGTACGGTACAATACCACCAGTTTACTTCGCCATAAGCTTTAATTGAGTTGTAAAATACCACCAAAGCGCATATAAACATGAACCATCTGGCAGCAATTAACGGCAGCGGTTCTGTACCCCACTGACGGGTTGGACCGGTACCGCAGCCCTATCAGCCCCCTTCTAATAATGGTCCGATACGGCGCACGAGCGTTTGCTTTGCGTTGGCCCACCTTCTCCTCCCGCTTCTTTGGTGAAATGATCGTAAAACGAGTATCAAATTAACAGGCCCCAATCTCCCGGTTAATCATGCCCGTGCCGTAGGGTTTTAAACGGACCCGGTGCAGCAAATTTAATTCACTAATCCACGATTATGCGACGAACGGAGCATCAAAGTGACAGCGGTTTATCATCGGGGCAAGGTCACAACACACGTATGTAAATGCAATTTAGTGCAATACACGAAGCTGCACGCGTGTACGATTTGTGGTCACACTTCAGCACGACAAAGCATTTAAATAGACGCCGCTATAAAAACAACGGAGCAAGAGCGCGAGAGACAGAGAGAGAGAGAGAGAGAGAGAGAGAAAGACACACCAGATGCGTTGGGAGCAAACATTCACTTAAACCGTCAGGTTTATATTTATTGCGCATTTTATTACAAAGTTCAGGCAAAACCACACACAGACACTCACACACAACCAACGGATGCGACGGGCGTTTGCTTGGTGCTCGATCGGTGCAATAAATTCTGGCTCCGTCTGGACCGAAATAACGTCAGCGTGCTGGCATGAGCTGGCGGTGCGTATGCTAGTGTGTGAGACGGAAATTTGCAATCATGTACAAGCAGATGCGTTTACAACAGCAAGCAATACAAACAAAAAAATGCGGTGTGCATTAGAATTTTCCCACCTTTAGCTACCACACAAGGCTGCAGTGGAAAGGTGATAAATTATGTACTTTCATGTACAAATTTTATTATTTATTGCAAACTATGCAGAGGAGCACTACTAATGGCGGATGTTGGCCCCTGATAGGTCCCACTCTGGTTGGTGATGCTGCAATTTTACGATCTGTTTTTTCACGCACACAAACGTGTCTAGAACCTAATGACAAAATATGGCTTGAACATTAAATTGTACATGCACGCTATGTGTAAAAAGCAGCGCTGTTCACTTTGCACTAGCACTGCGGTAAAAGCAATCGGGATCACTTGTCCTTCCATAATCCGAAGCGAATCACTTGATTATAATCCAGCCCTACAAGTCACAAGAAACTCCACTCCACCCGACAAAGAGCCTGTGGATCCAATTAAGAAATGGTAAAAGGGAACGCATCCACTCAGACCCACTCTTATCCTTTCTAATCTATTGCATCATCTCGTGCTGCCAGTAATCCTTCAGCACACCGAACCAGTGCCCTAAGGCTTTAGCAATAGCTTTCAAACCACAGCACAGTGTAGCATAGCTGGCCGCACAAAGTGACCGCCAGGTACAGGCACAAGGCACAAGGCCACAATAAAAAAAAGAGCGACCATCCGTAAGCCGTCATCGAGCGCATCGAAACTTTAAGGTGCGCTGGATACTGTCGTCGAACCAATTGCTGCCGCTAAATCAACGAGCAGGAAAGGCTTATATCCCGCTTCGGACCTGCATTTGTCTACCAGTCCCTAGGCAGTGCTACAATTCCCACACGGTTTGGCATCTCTGTCTGACCCCTGCCTTCCTTGCATGCCGCCGACAGGAGCCTTTTGATCAACGGCTTATTAATATTTATGAAACGGTGCAGCGACACAGAAAATGCAACCACAATTGTGCACCGCCCGGAATGCACCTGATACGGACAGCCGTAGCATCTTGGCGCATCAGAGTTTGGAGCTCAAATGGCAAGAAAGGAACAAAACCACAAACAAAAAAAACTGGTACGATGAAAAGTGGCCTCATTCAAACTTCCTCTCCGTGTGCTGCAGGTCCTTCCCGATTATGAGGCATCGCGGTTGGGTTGGGAAATCTTTACATAAAAGCCTCAACCCACCAGCCGCCCCATCAAGTACCTTCCCGAGCCAAACTAACTGTGCCACTGTTTTCAAGGGCTTTGCAAAGTGGTTCCAACTTGCAGTGCAAGAAAAAAAAAGTTACACAAACACACACACACATACACACATTTTATTTCACGCTTCACTTCATTTGCACCGGCTCGCGCACAAAATCAACCCCTACGGGGATGTGGCGCATTCCACATTCAGTGCACCGGCTGTCAACGGGACCGGCAATCATACACCTTATTCGCAGCAGCAGCAGCAGCATCGTCGCTCGGCTACATCATCATCGGCACATCGTTGCTCTGTGGTTTCGAATGGGGGACACGGGAAAATGGACGCTGAAGGATTCATTTCTGCAGCCCTGAACACGATGCCACCGACAAACGGAACGGGGCGGTTGGGCTTGCTGCCGCGCAGGAGCAGGACCAAACGGACACAGGGAGTAGCGATTATGCGCTTCATTACATATGCATTTATTTTTACGTAACCAAGTTGGCATCCCATCCAGCCCGAGAGCCTTTCCTGGTAGAGGAGTATGTACACACCCTGTCCGTCGCTTCCCCTTCTCATGACACTCACCGGACCCGGAGCGGCAATCGGTTATGAATGTCTTGCCCGTTCTCGCCGACCCTGAGTGGTCGTGTGCATGCAGCTCCAGCATCCAGGCAGGAAGTGGAGCTGGTTTGACAAAAGATATTATCCTTCACTTCACTGAAGACTATAAAAGAGGAGAGGGCGTGAAAGCGAGAGCACGGCAACAACTCGCGTGACACATAACGCTTTCGCCGAGCATCCTTTCTACCAGCCGGGGCTTGTTTTCGTTTTGTGTGCGTCACCTCCTTCGTTGCTTTCTGCCTTACCCCGGCTTTATTCACATTCACCGGCGCTTGTGTGCACTCTTTCTCTGTGTTACTATACTTGCTGCGTCGAAGGTTAAACGTCGGCTAGGATTCCTTTTGGCCCCCCGCGGAGGAGGCTCACCTTCGGCACCAAGGGCACCGCGGGCGTTACGGAGTGCTTATGAAATGCAGCGCTTAACTGAATGGTTTTCTGCTGAAACGTACTCAGGATGTGGCGAACCGGTGTGCGAGCTTCTTAGTCAAGCTGGGTCGCCCCCTCCCCCCCCCCCCCGTGCGTGCCATCCATCCGCACCCGCGTACGGAATTAATTAAAAGTCCTTTGAGAGAGCTTTTGAGAAAAGTAATTATTTCAACATTTGATCGGTGTATGGGATCTTTGGTTGTTTTTTCTCTCTCTCCTTTCGCTACTCTGGCGCTACTCCGCTGCCGTTTCTTTTGCTGAGTCTTTAGGCATCATGAAGTCGACCTTCGCATTGAAAGAATTTTTGAAACCCACAGCAACAAAGTTTGCTGTAAGCGGAAGTGGAAGTGAAAGGTATGAAACAAACTCCTACGGTTGTGATCACTTCAACACCAAACCGCGGGAGGTGCACATTGCTTTGCTAGCTTGCTGTTTCTACATAAAACCGGAAGTGTGTGCACTTTAGCTGTACATTACTACCTGTATTTTATGAGGTACCAGTAAACACTTGCAGGTATAGCGCGACTGTGGGATGCTTGTGAACAATTATGGTACATTTAATTCACAATTGTCCCCTTGCGATTGAGCTCAATTGCCATTCGCGGGCTTAGTTTTCAATTGAAGCGTGTACTAATTTCCACAGCGTATGTGTAGAGCAGCAAGCAATCCCATCTGGGAAATTGGCACCGTCAGGCAGGCAGTAAAGACTTTCAAACCAATTTTCATACCAACTCCATATCCCTTTCTCTTCATCAATCCGGTTGCAAGGACGCTGAATAAAAGGACGTTGGCTTTTCCATTGCGCGTGTGCTTCGGGTTACCTGGGTTTGCTTTCGTGTGCGAATTCTCAACCACAAAAAATGCGGCGAAAATTTACCTTTGCATTTTCTCCATACCATCCCCATATTTGCTTCGCGCCGCCCCACATTCTAATGCCATTTCACACATCAACAAGCGGGCACGTTTGCTGGGTCGTTGATTGAATTTCCCCCATAAAGCGGTATGAGCGAGAGCGGCGCAAAAAAAAATCCATCATCGTTTGGGCGCATTGTTAAAAATAAATCACCGCACCGACCTGCCGAACGGCAGAAAGGTTGATAAATTTCCCATTTCCATCCATAATCGGCGTTCGAGCTGCTGCTGTTCACGGTTTAGCTTAACGGGGGCGTTAACTTTTCACACAACTTGAGGTGGTGGGGAGGGTTCTGCCGTGCGGATGTAGAGCGAATCGCAAACTAGAAGCCGTGTATCGTATGAATTGAACAGCTTTTGCATCTGTTTATTGATACCGGTCTTCAGAGTTATGTTAATAAAGTACGATTTCGTTCGACAAATTGATGTTTTGGAATATCATTTCAAAGTAGTAAATATAATTATCATCGAGTTAACGCTATGTGTTTGAGGAATTTTATTTATGATAAAAGAAGTGATTCAGTCTTTCAATGTGTTTGTAGGATATCATCAGCATTATTTAATAATAAAACTTGAAAGTTCGCTCAAATTATTGAATTCTATCAATGTTTTAAGATCGCATGAAATCATATTTTCAATTCAATTTAATGATGATCTTTATTTATTTTGGGTTTTATTAAACGTATCTACCGAGCGTAATGGATGAAACATGAATAAGCAGTGTTGCACTTACCTTTTCAAATGTTTTTAATGATTTAGTTAGATTTGGTATTTTTCAGTTATTCTAATACGAATGAGCAAATTTACCAGTTTGGTACATTTAAATGGTACTATGAAGCACTTTTTAGCACCATATTATGGCATCATCAATACTGTTACTGTTTCTATACTGATCAATACTGATGCTTTTGCATACACATCCGGTAAATAAAAGTAATGAATAAAATGAAAAATGGTTGTGTTATTTGAAACAAAAAATTTACATCAACTGAAAGCTCTTTCTGGAATTATTTTGTGATTTTCAATGTTCATTGTTTGGAATGTTTTTTTCTCGTACGAAAACCTTATGTTGATAGATTCTTCTTTTTCTTCTTCTTCTTTGGCACAACAATCGCTGTCCGTCAAGGCCTGTACCATTCATTAATTACCATAGCAGTATGTCCCACGTATGGGAGGGAGGCACGTTCCATTCGTGTCTAGAACCCACGACGGGGATGTTATTATTTCGTACGAGTTGACGACTGTACCACCAGAACGGCCCCGGTGCTGATGGATTAAAATATGTTTTATACTTTTATATACCTTAGCAATAGTGCTGGCATAGTAGACCAATCCTAAAAAAGGTCGTTGATTCTGACTTTGACCTGCTAATTCTTGTTGATACTACCTTAGATTCAAACAATTCTTGCTAGAAAAGATTGGCAAAAGCTCTCCTTGTTATGTGTCATTCACTGTCTATTTTCAAAGCAGAAATGTATGTGATACCAATTACTGCTCGCTAATATATTCCCGCTTTCCATTCCACTCCCGTTCCAGGTGCCGGCTATAAATATGCAAACTCCGCTACCGATACTGTCCGGATGAACGCAACTCGAACGCGCTCCCATGACAACGGTGCGCCATTTGCACTAACGATCCCCGACACTGGCACCATGGTAATGAGCTGATCATTCAGTAGCACTAATTAAATAATGCAACACTAGGAGCGCACCAGTGCCGGGGTCTGTGCAGCGGTACCGGTACCAGCGTCGATGCCACCCAGCTTGAATCGCCCGTGTTCGCTCGTGCTGTGCGCCTAAAGTGAGCTAATTTATCATTGACCACGGAAAAAAGAGGGCGCGGAGGCGAAAACAAAGCGAAGGCAAAAAAGGAACACATATCAAACGATATTTCGTGCTGGTGCTGGAGACAAAGCGGACACACAGACACACATACGGCACACGAGTGGGGTATGAAAATCGCTACCCCCTACCACCGGGGGTTTGCACTGCTGGGCTCAGCGGGCCAGGAACGGCTTCGAGACGTGCGCTAGCGGGCCGAGAGCGAACCAATGGTCACCCACAGGAAGCCACCGTTCTACCGCATGTGCAACGACGCCACCCAACGACGACTGCCGATCTTTGCAGTGCTCTTCCTCAATTTGTTCATTGATCTTACCACTATCGATGGTCACGTCCTTCCGCGTCCTCTAGCCACCAGTACCGTCACTACCTACACGACCTCGTCCATTCCCAGCACTACCAGCATCATCAGCAGCACCACCACCACTGGCAGCACTCCAGGCGAGCGTAACTTTTCCACTGCTGGCAGCAACACCACGGGCACGAGTGCCACACCATCCCATCCATCCCGCTCGGTACCGTTCGATCTTTCCACCCTGACCAGCATCGCGCCATTTGGTACGCGCACAAGTGCTACGAATTTCTCCACTGAATCAAACGTGCGCACCAATCAGCATACCGGAACCGTGCCGTACGGTGAGAGCGCGCTGAACAACACTGCCGGCGGTAGGGTTTTGGTGGTCGTACCTGACAACTTTGCCATCGGGCAGCTTCGCCAAGGATTTCGAAACTTTGTCACACTGCTCCAATCGAACCGGCCACCTGTGCCGAGCGACCGGATCAACCAGAACGGTACACTGCTCGACAGTCTGATCCAGTTCCGCCCCTGGCGAGGTAAGTGTTGCTAGCTGGGTTGGGTGGTGGGAAAAGTTTCGAGCTTTCATTTCTGTTACGCAGCACGTCGTTCATTCGTCGCCGTTTGTAACGTTACACTTGCTAATTTCTCCTCATTGACAAACGCAGAGTTTGAGTTGCTGTTTGTTGTTGACGAACCTTTGCTCGAGTTTGCTGCAACAATCATCGGAAAAGGATAAATTATTAACAATACTGGAGAAACTCTTTTCAAGCTTCTCACCATTACTTATATGTTTCATACAGACGTGTCGCTTCCAAACACATGTCCCTGGCGATATCTCGAAGGTGTACGATCTATTAAAAACCCACCGTATCCTACAAACTTATTTTTCTACCCAACGTTGCTCTGCTGTATGGGAGCTTTGAGGGCTTAGTTTTCAACTACACACCCCAGCTGTTCTGACACTGTAACGAAATACAAAACTTTCCTTTCCCTTCACCGTTGCCAGCAGAAGCTCGAAGTCGAAAGAAAAAGGATTTAAAAGGAAATGCTAGCAGTGCAAAGTTTCGATTTGGTTGATTTCGTGCTGTCCTTTCATCCAGCACAACTGTCAATCTGTCCGCGTTACACTTGGAGCTGGCACAGCAGTAGCACAGCTGTGCCAAAAGGTTGCACCAATCTTACAGCAAACTTTCACGTAACCAGTGTTTATTAGATGATGCAGCTAGTGGAGCACACCCAGAAGCAACCCAGTGTTCCGTCGTCCGCTGGTTGCGATATCACCCTCCCAGCACTTGCCCGACTTGCCGTGAAATGAAATGATATCGAGCCTGTTGACGTCAAGTTGTAATTACTTTAGCTCGAATCGATGAATAACTTCATTTTCCTGGAAAACGAATCCCGTTCCCGTTCGACTTCATTTCCTTTTCCCAGTCGCAAATCCATTCGCGGTGTAAGGGGAACGGTGAACCCACTTTCCGCGAAACATCCGCACCGTGCGCGGACGATCGTTTAACGTGTATCGCACTTTGCAATCGCTTTTCCAAATTCCACTCCCTTCCTTCGCCGCTTCCATGTCGTTTGCTTTCGCGAAGAAATCGGCTTCTTTTTTTTTGTTCTCTCACAAAACGCTGTAAAATCGCTGAAGGAAGTGGTTTTTCATTCCCGATTGGCGCTCCGTCCTTCTCACGCAACCCATCGCGCAGCCTCCTTACCCCGGTTTCAGCGTTGTTCCGGTGCTCCAGAAGACACCACTACTGGATGCCGGAACAGCACCCTGCCCCAGTAATTGATTTATCTATCTAATATATTTGCTTTTTTATTTTACGCAGACGTAATCCAATTTATCCGTCATCGACGCACGGTGGTGTGGCGGCATTCCCCGTCATGGCATTTCGGCTCGATCGGTTTTGTGCCGCACCCTTCTTTCTGGGCCAATGAACCGGTGCACGAAAAATAAACGCTGGCAAATAAAAAAAAAACATCCTCCACCCAAATCGAACCAAACACAACTCGATTTCAGCCGTTGGTGGGTCGTTTTCGGGTTTCAATCCGTCGAATTTCGTCGCTTACAGGCGCACGTTGATGGAATGGTGCTTTTTGCTGTTGAAAGTCCGGAATCGATTCCGACAGCGATGGAAGGTGTCGGTGGTGATGAACCTTCCATCAGCTGCGGGCGGGAAATTTAACTCATTTCCTCATCTGCTCAACCCGATCCGCTTCCCCCAACCTGGAGTGCGTTTGCGCTGGTTGCATGTCATATTATTCATGCCTGTTTTTTATTTCAAGAGCGAAGTGGAGGTTTAAGTGCTCCGATACAATAAAAACGCCAATCGGGCCCCCATCGACGAGATTATTTATGTTGTTTACCAATCGTTGGACCATACCAATCGTCCAACCCGCTGCTACACAGTCTCTCTCCCTCTCCCTCTCTCATTGGGCCTTTTACTAACACTCTGTTCCTATCTCCCGCCACAGATATGGTTGCGTTCGAGCGCTGGCTGGAGGATCCCGCCTTCGCGACCGTGCTCTACATGTCCGACGAAGGTGACAGCTTCATTGGATACTGTGACAGCCTTTCGACACACTTGTCAGCCATCTACCGGAAGTCGGTGCTCTTCTGGCCGTGCCCACGCATGAAGGTAAACGAAAGAGGAAGGATGGTATGCGCTGTATCGGAGCGTAGGCTCGCACGTTGCGAACGCCTGTTGCGTACGTGTACGCACGAGAATGCTGTCGATGGGTGTTTGCTTCTTCAAGAGGGGATGTTTTCTTTGTTTATATATTGTTTTTACTCCGAACACCAAATACACGATACCCGTTTGGGATGAGATTGGAGATTTTTGGAAAAGCACAAACACATGATTTCAACTGATACGAAGGAATGAATTATTCGAGCGACAAGGACAATTCTGTTCCGACAGCAATGCATAGAGTACAGATTGATAAATAGATTTCTAACCAACCCATGCTCACTCCATCCCTGCTTACCACTTTTACCCATTGTAGACTGCTTAACACTACCCACGAATCATCTCACTACATCATTCACTCTAATCCACAAAACTACTTCTCAGCGTACCATCAATCTGGTATCGCATGGGAAGCGGTACGTTTTTATTAAAGACTTCTACAGAACCAGACAGTCGGAGCGAAGGTCTGCTGGCGCGTGATTTACGTTCCAAGAATCGAATAAAAAGCAGCGGGATTTTCATTGATAAATGTGCAGCAGTAATCGGATCTCGTTTCGGTCGATAGATTTACCACCGGGCCATTAACGCCCACCTGCTGTGCCGGGTTTGTTGGCTAATTGTTGGCGGGGGGAGAAAAGTGTTGCCAACTGCACGGAGCACAGAAACTGGGTGGTGGGAAAGTTATGTTTGCTTTTTTTTCTTCTCTGCACAAACTTCTTGGCCTACCGAGTGAATTCACACACCTCTGCCCAAGCTACCGAAGCCATTAAAACATTACACACGCTCTTTTCTGCAAATTTATCATCTTAAAGTTAGGCAATCATTTTGACATTCGCGTAGTACATGGAGCGTGGTACGATCGCTTAATAATGAGTAAAGTCGAATGCAGCGCCTCCAGTCCTCTCTCTCTCTCTCTCTCTCTCTCTCTCTCTCTCTCTCTCTCTCTCTCACACACACACACACACACCCTCTCATCCAGTTTTACTATGCAGCGAGATGATAAACACAAAAGGTGCGAAATAAAAACACCGACAGCCGAATTCGACGAACGTAGGGCGAAACATATGGGGGCCGAAACTGCCGCGAATGCTTCCGGCCAGCGGGGCCGGGCGAGTTCAAAGAGCGGTACGAGCGCGAAACATAATTTATGCAGTTTTATTTACATAATCACGCCGCAATCAACTTTCGCAACTGGCAGTGGGGCAGTGGGTAGGACGGGTGGGCTTTTTATATATATTAAACATTCTTGGTGAGAGGTTTTTTTGTTGTTGGTGTTGCTGCTGTTTTGTTGTTCTTGTCCTTCTATTTCTGTTCTGTAGCATGAACGGCGGAATGGAGCGAATGGAACGAAATGAAATACACCACTCGTAATGACGATAACGTTGATTGTGATGGTACCAGCGCATTGTCAAAAAGTTCTCCCCCCCCCCCCCAGCTGGACGCTCCAGCCAAAGAAGCATACTTTGGTCGGCCGAAAGTATGCTGAAGAATTTTGCTTTCCATTATATTACTTTTCGTGTTCGCGTCCGAAATGGATCCACCTTTTTGATGCCGCAAAGAGAGAGAGAGAGAGAGAAATGTGATGGTTTAACTCTCCCAGCGAATGAGATTTGTGTGTATTGGATCCATTTTTTCTTCCATTCTGGATCACTATACTTTCTCGAAGAATCAGTTGTTTTTTTTTCATTTTCTAAATTTAATTGCTTTATATGATGTTTAAACAGTGCAACAGCAAAAACCAGATTTAAAAAAACTGTTTGAAGTTCTCCTTTTCATTTTTTAATGCTTTCGCGTCCACAGGTTCCCGCACGATAAGGTTCGGCTTTGATGTTGCTTCGTTTAGATTATAAACATTGCATTGCACGGCAGATTTTCGTCCCTGCCTCATCGTCTTGCTGCGTGCGCTCGTGCTGCGTGCTGTTAAAATAGATCAGAGGCACATCGGCGCGACAGTTGCTGCACGGTGCCGTCTGCTCTCTTGTTAGACAGACGAGCGAAAATTGGCCACCAAAATTAGCCGTAGTTGTCTATGTGTGTGTGTTGTTCGCACACTTTGCACCTCTCTCCGCATCTTCCATTAAATCGCCCCAAATGCTTACATTCTACATTTATGGTGAAGAAACAAACAATAAATTCTACACGGGAGCGTCCCGCAAAGACAGATAAACAGTTGGGTTTGGCCCCCTTCCGTGTGGCACTCGAAGATCGAGTGCGTGTGCAATGGATGGTTTGCGTCCAGGGAGCCATGGGCACCTGTTAATTGATTACATCATTATCGTAATGAGCGCAGGCAGAAAGTAAACACACACACAAACACACGCTAACGAAACAGTACTGCAGCTGGATCTGTTACGCGTACCAGTCTGGTGGAGATGCTGGAGATATTATCACGTTATGTTGCGTCAATATGGCGCTAATGGTGAGTAGCAGCAGCACAGTTCTGCATCTGGCTATCAGTGATTATACCGGCAAAACCACAATTCCACCCTTCCTGGGACATTAAAACATGACCGTCATGGGTTCAAGTTCCGAATGGACCGTGCCCCCGTAGGACGGGACGTGGGACTGACTATCCTGCTATAGGTTATCAATAAGTAACTGAAATTCAAGCCTACTATGGGTACAGGCCGACCTTGACCGGCCACGGTTGTTGTGCAAAAGGAGAAGAAGAAACCACTATCGTCGCTCGGGTATTTAGAAGCTACAAGATGAAAATCATCATCAAGTACGCGGTCCATAAGATCAACCATAGATGGAAGACTCGTGAACTGCCGGACAGCTGCGATATTAAATACGCATTTGAAGCCCCTTTTTCCTGGTTGAGGAGATACCACGTTGAGGAGATGCCACACTGAAAGTTAGCGCAATTGGAAAAACTTTTTTTTTAGGCTGACAGCTTCCCGCAAGTATTTCCAATCGTACCACGAGCGGTACACCACAAGCGTAACCGCAATCCCGGGCTCCCGGAGTGACTAAGCAGATTTCGTCAGAAGGGCTGTCTAACGAAGCTGCAAGATGAAAGAGACCATAAAAGAGAATGGGAAATTACGACACCCAGAAAGCAAAGTTAAATGACAGTCTGACGTACTCCCCATTTTCGGTGGCATAACGACGCTAAGGATGCTCTCTCCATTTTTTTTTTTCAAACCGACAAGACCCGTTAAATATGTTTTCTTCCCGCGTCAAGAGTGGGGTGAAAAAGTTTGGCTGCTTGATTTTTCACAGTTGTCCTACCACTGAACCCGCCCCAATACTCGCGCACACTCTACTCAAAGTCAATCAAACGATAACACGCGGCCCCGTGAGTGGGTGGGTGGGTGTTTTGTTCCCGAGAGTGCTCACTGAGCCTCTTGCCACTCTTCCCGACACTCTTGGCACAGTGGGAAGTAATGTGTTTCAAGTGTGGTTTACTTTAGTGCTGCCCTGCTCACTGACGTTTTGGAGCAATTGAAAAGCATCAAAATCAAATTCAAACAAAGCTGCAATTTATCAATTTACTGGTACCTGCTTTTAATGCCTTTCCTGTGGCGTGGAGTGTTCATGTTCCTGTCTTCATTTTATGAAGCTTTCTTTGGTCCAATTATACAATCTTAACTTTTGCAAAAATAGATCCTATCAAACGAGCCATCTTCTGATGAAACGACTGACAAGGTGACAGTCAATGGGTCTCCTTCTCTCTTTCTCTCTCTCTCTCTCTCTCTCAAACACACACACACACACACACACACACATACACATGGGTAACATAGACGCTATCAACAGCGTGGTTATAATGCAGCAGCAGCGAGGTAAACTTTCCGTATCGTGTGTCACTCAGCGTACGAAAGAATGAAACGCTTGTCAAGGGCACTTTTCGCCCAGGCAGGCAGGCGAATGCTCCATAGCAACGGTCACGTTGACCGCACGGCTGCCCGTTTCCGGACGCTGTATCGCTCGGATGGCTCGTCAGCTCGCATCCGAGTTTCTCGCCCGAACTCGTATTTCAGCCTTGGGGCGGTTCAAATGTCCAGAACTTAGAAATTGTCACTTCTCCTCCTATTCACGCTGTCCGTTCTGATACCACCCCCCAATTGCTCTCTGTTTCTCACTTCACTCACCCGGTACCGGGGTGTCGGTGACATTTCCATTGCCATTGGTGTTTTTCTTCCATTTCTTGCATGTGTTGTTTATGCGGCGTCTTCTTACCTTCACTTTATCTCTGTTTCCATTGCAGGCGACGGAAAAGTTCATTCCCTCTTACGAAACAGTTTCGTTCGCCGTGAAAAGCATCGCGCAGCAGCTTAATTGGACCGAAGCGGTCCTGCTAGCGACAGGTAAGTGTCATTGGCAGACGGTTTTTGCAGGCGTACACTCTCCGCCAGCAGCACGTGCAGCCGGTGGTGAAGGTGAAGTACGAAATGGGAGGGAAAAGGCATAAATAAATCAGTCTGTTGCCTACACACACGCCCGCCAGCGATCGGTTTGAAACGGTTTTGATATTTAGCCATTTTTCACCGACAGTGCACCGAAGTGTAATGTGTGTGTGTGTATGCCTGTGAGGCTATCGATCATCAGCGTGGAGAGAAATTGAATTGTTTTTGCATTGTGTCAGGGTTTGTATAGTGTTTTTTCTAACCCGTTATATTAGAGAAAGGAATAGCCAAATGGCGTAGAAGATCTAGATGGCAGTGGCTTGATTATTGTTGAGGGAAATTTATGCATGCAAGGAATTTGATGACGTCAGTAGTAATCTTTTGACATTACCACTTCCGTTACACTATTACACGATAGCAATCATAAACAATACGTCATCTTTCTATGTGATTTTTTGTATCTCAAATATAGATATTAAAACAAGCTAAAATCCTAAAAATATCCGAACAATTTAACTGAAACTGCGCAACACATTTCTCTCTTGTGTTTAATGTTTTGATTAATTTAATTTATTTTGCATTTTCTTCTTCTTCTTCTTTGGCACAACAACCATTGTCGGTCCAGGACCTGCCTCTGTACACCACTAGTGAGCTTTGGCATAGTCAGTCCTACGTATGGGGGCACGATCCATTCGGAGCTTGAACTCATGACGGGCATGTTGTTAAGTCGTACGAGTTGACAACTGTACCACCAGGCCGGCTTTTCTTGACCGGGATTTGGAATTCATAAAAACAGGCAGATTACACTTCAATGTTGTAGTTCCTTTACTAATACACGAACGAAAGTCAATAAATAATTGTAGATTATGTTAAAAGTTCAAGACCATATGCTGTAAAGGCAAATCAAGATTTTGGAATTGTTATGCAAAATTTGGATAATATTGCATAATGTGTCAATAAAAGCGAGCCTACGCTATGTACTCGATAGCTCTCTACGATAAACTTCACTTCCCTTCATCGAGAGAAATTGGCATCCTTTTCAAAAAGCCGTATTAAAATGTATTTCCCTCATCCACTTAGGCTCGTTTTTTTCTCCTCTCCTTTCCCCTCCTTGCCTTTCTTTGCTTTCTTTGCTCACTCGATATCATATTTTTTTACGATAGGTCTCTTAGGAAATTTTGAATACTGCCGTGTGTACTGGTGTGCTGTGTAGGCAACCATAAATATTGCCGATGATGAAGCCACCCGAAACAGCCAGCACAAGTACACCGGCTCCGTACCAGGGCGGGGGTGATCCACCCACCGCTTCGCTTGTTGACGGTTCGAATTACATGAAAAAGTTGTTGCATTTGCTATCGTCGTCCCACGGCTTACGTGCCATTGCGCCCGAAGCCCAATAAACGTAAAGCAGCACAACCTTGTCCGGCCCCCTCCCATCCGGTAATCAAATAAAATTTGTTGAAATAGGCTGCCGTAGAAAATGGGCGCTCCCAATCCAAGACGGTAACGATCCGTACGGCATACATGCAAACAACACGAGAGGGCAAGATCGGGCAGCATGGTCTCGTCCCTAATCCGCTGCGAACGATCCCGGTCAAAGCGATGCGGCGAAGGCGTTCCGTTGGTAACGGACATATTTTGTCCGCCCGGCAGTAGCAGAATGCCTTCGCCCTTTTGCCGGCTGTAAGCTGGGAGCTTAAATTTTGTGTGCTGGCGCTTCTTCGTGGCGTTCCGTGAGCTGCTGCTGATAAGACGATAGGCAAACAAACCGAACCGAAGACTTGGGTACGCTTGCCCTAGTCAAGCGCACACCCTGTACGCAGATGGACAAGAAGCGTATATTGTCCAGCATCTTGTCCAGCATGGACAGTAGTAGCTGGTTTCTTTCCCTAATAGCTAGGCAAATGGGTAAGCAGTGCATGTTCCGATGCGCTCCGTTTCGAATGAGTTGTGCCCAATAATGCTCGGGCCGGGTCAGTTCGGCAACTTTAAGTAGTAACACACAAAGCCCCCAAAAAGCATGAGCGAGTGAAAAGTTGATCTCCGTTTCGAGGCAAGCTGCATGACCCCATGGCACACAACCGGGCATGAAAAATGGAGGCTTTAGCAGGTCTTTGCAGCGACCGCCCGAAAACCAAACTCCCAGCTCTGGGTTTCCATTAAAACTTATCAGCGAATGAAAAATGGAACACTTTCCTTTCGCCGTGTCCAGGGAGGATTGCGGGCAAGCAAACGGTGGTAGTCCGTAGTCTCCGTGGTCCAATCGTGATCCCCGTTCCTTTATCCTTCCCCTCCACCCACCAATGCCACTCCAGTGTGTTGGTGTTCGCTCGGAAATCAGCAAATTCCCGGTACCGCGCGTTCCGTCCTGAGAACGTGCGCACGTGGCATTGCCGCAAGTACGGAGACCCATTGTTTATTTAGGTTCGGTTGGACATTTTGTTTGGATTTATTTGCAGCTTTGCAGTGAGTTCGCGAGCGTTGCGCTCGCTACCCGATCTTCAGCCAACGGGCTGCACCAACGCTGCCGCGCCTGTTTCCATTGCAACCGGGTGCCAACAGTGGGAATGAATGTTGAAACCGTCCCCTGTGTGCTGTGAGTGAAATAATAAAAGTATTCCCGTTTCAACTCGGTCCGTTTATTATTTTGAAACACGTCGCTATTGTTTATAGCGCCTGAATGGTGGTGGTTCGGGGTTGTAGGGCCATGAATCTGCCAAATGTTCATCAATCTTTGAAAATTTTACCAAACGAAGGAAGCTGAACGGCACGTTGTGGGAAAAGGTGGACAAAAATTAAGCAGAGATAATATTTTACTTGCAAAAAAGTATGTATAAAGGTGAAAGTAATCAAATATAAGGTAAGAAAAGCGCAATTTCCTCAAACCTTGTTTTGTCCATTTTATTTTTTGTACAGTTTTTCGTACAAAAACCGAACAGCTTACTAATAAGAAAATGGAGGTGCCTGGTACTTTGTTCAAATCGTTTGCAAACGACACCAAGAAACAGACAATCAGCCGTACCGGCGAACTCGTTCGTACCTGGGAACGTTCGCCGCGACGCTCATTTTCACTCATTTCATAGCCCTCTAGATCAAAAATTAGAAAACCGTATAGATTTTGTTCTGGCCAACCTAGTGGTACAACCCTGTCCACTCATGAGCGACGAATGTTTCTCGTCGAACGAGTTCGCCGGTACGGCTGAATGTCATAATGGGTTCCATGACGACCTTATAAGACTTCAAGGCCTTCTAAGAATAATCAGGTGGAGGATGATTGAATCCAAAACGATCTACAACCGGACTAGAAACTCGCAAAGATCATCCTTCATTGAGCTTGATGATGTTATCTACTAAATTCATATCTACTAAGTTATACGTCTGCTAAGTTACATTACTAATTTGTTCGTTTCGTTTAGTTTTAATTAAAGTTTTTCTAGTCATAAACTGCTACCAATCATCAAAAATGACCCTCTGTTTGTTCCCAAATACACCACTGTGCGGCTCCCAACGAGCCGTACCATTTCCACTACCGCTCACAAATTACATCGCCTCAACGCCACAACACTTTGTTGAGCCGCAATGAATTATTTGTTTGTGGTGAAAAATCAAATTTCACACGCTCCATTTTCTTTCATGTCAGCTTGTGTGTGTGATTTGTGAGAGCATTGCAATGTACGCGGGTCCCCTTTGGGTTGCAACATTTTAGCTACAAAATTAACACACAAAGCACACGAGTGTCGGTATTCGTTTGGTCTTTGTTGGAAAAATAAGAAAACACTTTTTTTTGGCGATTAAACGGTAGAGTTTATTACCCGTCGCACTTAATCTAATGTGTCGAATACGTACTTTTTCGAAGGCGAAAAAAGCTATTCCATACGTTTTGACAGTAGGTGAATCGAACGAACGGAAATCGATTGCGCAACTGATTAAAGTTTGAACCATTCCTGTTCGTGCGGTGTTAACAAGCATGTTAACGAGCGGTGAGTAACACGCTAACTTACAGGCAGTTCGTAAAACTTACCCCACTATTGCTACGCTCGAACAGTGTGCTACGGATGTGTGCATGTGACAGGCATTGTTACACCTTCAGTTGCAATTTAAATATTCATTCTTCACCAAGCAGCATACCACTTTTCGGGTCAAATCGATGCTGAAGCGAAACGCGTTTTGTTTCCTATTGCCCTTCTTCCACCGATTGAAATGGGTTAAGGTGCTCATGGGGGCCGAACCATCCGTGCCAGCTTGAAGGGCAAACAGTTTACGGCCACTCTATTGTGTGAACTGCAACCAAACTGCGGCTGGCAAAATGGAGCTTGTCGAAGCCACGGAGAAGCCGCCTCCGAGCGAACAATCGAGCTAATGTTGCCAAGAGTTTTGCTTGTAAAATCACTGGCTGATTTGAAATTCCGTCCCGCCACAGTGCTCAGCTGATTGAAAGGCGGTACGAACCTTGGTACTACTTCAGTTGCCATCCAGCGCAACGGCTGGCTCATTCAACAGGCACCGCTGAGCTGAGATGAAATTGAAATCCTTTCTAAGGATGTGATTGTGATGCCGTTGCCATTTACTTTGCCGAGTGACGTACTGATAAAGAAGCTTATTTGCGAAGACCCTCGTCTTCCGCTCGTGCGCTGCTAGTTCGCTGAAAACGTACCAAATTTCATCACCGCCTCGAGGGGCGGGGTTTCTCCACTCCTATCGCTGCGAAAGGTGTCCAAAGCTGAATATTTCATTCCATAATCCGGCCACGGTCGTTCGTCACCTTTTTTTTTGCTCGAGATTTTAAACCTCCGCATCAAGCTCATTCTTCGGGCAGCGTCCACTGGTCGGACTCATGTGTCAATCGTTGGCCTCTTTGTGCAGTGGAAAAAAGAGAAATAAAAGCCAGGAATGCATTAAAACCACAACGTGCATCAATTTTTATTTCCCCAACAAACCGAAATTGTAGCAAAGAGTGGGAAGTATGGATCAGATTGAGGGCAACGAAGAAAATGGAGTGCTCAAGACACACTCCCACCCAAACGAAATATATGTGAATACCGTTCATATCAGCTGAAGAAGGTGACAGCTGTACGAAACGCATTACCCTTCCGGTTCAATTGCGCTTGGAGCGTCTCCAAACCTCCTGCCAAAATCAAACATCAGCCCACGGGCAGCCGAAAGGATAGAATAGCGCTAAGCTCCCTGTTCAGGCTGTTGAAGAAGCTTGGTGCCGTTGTTTGTCAAACCAGCATCCGACAGCGGCTGCTCCTTACGCCAAGCTGTAGCTGCGTGTTGTGCCGGGACAAATGAATCGCTTGCGCTGGAATGCTTCATTTCGTCGTTGGCATGGTGAGCGTGCGAGCGAACGGAAGCACACAGCACACGGTGGTGCGATCGGCATCGCGGCATACGACGTTTCGCAACGGGGCAACTGGCAATAAGTTAAACGGTTGTTATGGAAGGGGAAGTGGATTGTATTTTTGGAGCAAGAGTGAATAGTTAACGATGTGGTCGCTATTCAACGTATTCAAGAGGCGTTTTTTGTGAAACTACCTTCGGTAGGCATGGCACGCGTTAGTGAATGGTGTATTCCACCAACCACCCATTGAACAGGAACGTACAAGGAACAGCTGTCAGTTTAATTCATGTATTTATTTTTTTGTTTTAGAAATGCTGCTGTTTCGTTTCATCTATCTTGAAACATTGTAGCTTTTTTTAGATAGCAGCATGTGGTAAAGAATACAGACGTTTTTCCACCCTAATTACGAATGATATTGCAAACATTAATATTGCTGTTATGTTGATTTAGATGATTCATGGTAACACGCTGCTATTGGAGAGTTACATTTTCATTTGCAAAGCGAAAAACAATCCAATTCGTCAGACATCAACAATCTCCCGGACGTAAATTGTTGCAAGTTATCTTACCGTAAACACTCTCTAAAGCCTTCACCATAGCACTCCCGTGAGAAGCGCAAATTACAGCATTGACCGACACGTGCAACCAACTTTCCCAAGTCCGTTGGGACTTTTCGCTGACAGTGGATTACCGGATTGAACCGAATGTTGATAAAATCAAATCGATTCGAGTCCATTCCGTTGTTAAGCTACACGAGCAGGAGTGAAGAAAAAACGCACACTCACACACACACACCCATGGCCATGGAATATCTGTCCAGAAACGACACCGGTACGAAGCCCCGGCCGTCAGTGGGCAGTGGGGAAAACAATTTCCACTGATTGAAATTTATTTTTATGCGATCTGGCTGTCACGTATTGATGACGATGCGTTTGCTGCGCAGCATCGGGATGTCGAACGTGCGTCCCATCCTACGCACCGGAGAGGACCCAGAGAGGGAAAAAAGCGAAGATTATGAGCTCATAAGCGAGCGCTGGTGTCGTCATGCCGGTTCTCACTGAACCGCCCTGGTGCAAGCGTTTGATGGTGCCGCTGAAATCGTCCTCCGGTGCCATCAGCACAACAGTTTACCGGCAGCGAACAGGGAAACACCTCCGGTGCTGGGTGACAAATTGATACAAATTTATAACCGGAGGAATTAGCTCCGATTGCGAGAGAACATTTCCACGAACGCTAGTCGTTTCTTGGTACTGAAGTTCGAAAACGATTCCAGTTGGCTTCCTTTTTCCGGTTACGGTTTCACGGGACCAACGCTGCAATCTCAGGGCTCAGCCACAGTGGGCAATCGACCAACAGATCGTAGGTTTCGAATTTATATTTTAAAATATCATTATTTTTGTATATTTTAATAGAAAATTAAGCGCCATAAATATTTTTTTATCTGCTGCCTATGAGCTTGTTCTACTTCTTATTAATTTCGTATACACCACATATTTTTCTTGCCATGTTAGAAAAAGCAAAACATGCTCATTTCCTATGAATTACACCAAGTACTGAGCACCTTCATTGTGTTTACACCAATTATTGTTTGTTTGAAGCAGTCGTATTGTACGAAGTTGAGATTAATTAAAAATTAAAACTAATTAAAATCAACAATTTTGAAGCCGAAGAGTATTTTCAACAGTTTACTAGTACATTATTCGCAGACTTCAATTCCTAATCGATTCGAATAACTGATTTGCCCGAGACGAGCTGTTGGGCAAATTAATAGGCAAGATGAAATCTGTTTGGCAAAGACTGGATGTCCCATTGAGTGAATAAATTTGTTTTTAATTGTTTTGTATGGTAAATTTCTGTTAAAGGGGGTTTTAACGATTCTATCCAACTGGATGTTATATGGAGCCTGACACTTGGCGGCTCAAATCATGTAAACAATCCATACAACAACACATGCAAAAGTACTATTAGATTTTCAGCCTAGATTATTTCAGCCGAAAAAGGCAAACAAACGATCAAGTTGGCTCATGAATGATAGTTTTTTTGTTGAAGCATAACTAGTTTGTTAAGTTTGTGTAAAACGCTATTTGAGTCGATATTTTTGAACTTTGTTAAAAGCATTAAAATCCATTTCAAACAGAAATAAACAAACCGAAGCGAGTAGAAAAAAGTTGGAAAAGTATCTTTTTTTTTTCAACACAAATGTTGGATTTCAATATGGCGAACATTTATTGTCAAACTAAGCTAAAACTAGGCTAAATCTACAGCCCAGATATTCCACTGAACACATCGTAAGAATATTGTTCCACTGAAAAGCTGGAATTTTCAGCTGGTTGACTTCAGACGGAAAAAAGCCCCGTTTCGGAAAATATGGGATCTAAAAGATTTGTAAAATATTCAAATAAACTAAGCGATTTATTAGCAAACTTCATAAACATGATCATTTCAAACATACAATGTAAATGTAAAAAAAATAAATTCTACAAATTTTGACCACCGTTACCCTCGTTGTCAAAGTTTGAGAGAGTAGAGGTTTTTCAACTACCAAACCCCACAGGCGATCGAAATGTTTAGCCTCAGTTCCAAGAATCACAGCCCGGCTGTGCGATTGCTTTCTTTCATCCTGCAATCGATACACAACACACATCAACTTCGCTCGCGTCGCACGGGCTTTTGGGCTGCGATGTGGAGGGCAAAAAACAAAACAACTTCCAGCGTCTAGGCAATCGAAGTGCGCCTCTTGGAGTTGATTTATTTCGTCACTTTACATTATCGAATTGTACTGAGACTTTTCGGCATCTTCCGTTCCATTCCCGGTATGGCTTAATTTGGAACAATAACAAACGGGGCTTCGGCATCACTTCCGGAAGGTTGGTGTTTGTGTGTTGGAAAATCCTACACACCCACCACACTAATGCTAGCTTATTGCTGTCGATTAATATCGATCTTAGAGCGTTGAAAACTCCGGCAAGCAGTACAGCAAAGACTGCCGCCAGCGTACGGCGGAGAGGAAGCGTATCTTAACATAAATCATAGCTATCACCATAACAGCAAAAAAAATAACAACAGCAACAACGCATACATACAAACACACCCAAAGCGGTCTAAAGCAAATTCACGTTCGAGAGTTTTCCTCCTGATTTTGGCTATTCCACCCCACAGGCGCTAGTCGCCCACGCGTGTGTTTGTGTATGTATGTGTATAGACGAAATTTCCACCAAACCCCCCTCGGCGCCACCCGGCTCCCCCGTATCGGTCGGTGAAGCAAATATTTACAATCTATCGAAGGACGGAAATTTGTTCGGCAAAAGTCAACACGATCGGGTTTTCGCCAGCGTTTAATATAGCGCTATCGATGCCAAAAACCAGTGCGAAAGAGTGTTTTAAATTGATTGGCTTTTTCGTGCAAACGAACTACGCCGACGGAGGAAGCGGAGTTGGAGGAAACACGGTGTGTCTCAGCAGCGAGCTCGAGGAAGTGATTTTGAGGATCTATTTACGGGTTGTGCTTGTATGCGCAAGCGGAAACTTTGGTGCGTTTAGCTTCGCTGCTGTAAGGGAATGTATTTTTTTTTTCCTTGAATTAAAAAAAATCAAAGAAACATAACTATTCGGTTGATACTCATTTGGATAGTTTTGTAAAGATATGTATTAATACTTTATTCTTCTTTCATTCTCCGTCTTACAGACGCTAACCGAGCGCTATCGCTAGCGCTGGCCAGCAATCTACACATACCGTACACGATAGCAATGGATGCGACCAGCATTCCGTCCTCCTTCAACGATAGCAATGGAAAAGGTAAGAAATGGACATATTTTTCACACCCTTCCACTCATTCCCATTGCTCAATCATTTCTAATTTCACCTCAATATCGTTAAAAACCCACTCGCCCAAAAAATTGCAATACGAACATAATTTCACGCCCCATTACCTTCAATAGCTTCAAATCGATCGATCGCTACCGGAGGAAAAATTTCTCCCAAAACTCACAAGCTGTGAGTGTGTTAACTAAGGAAAAAAAGCATCCTCCTCCCTTTGCAATGCGAAATTCGTTAAACCACACGGCATATTATCATCGAACGACAGGAATGAGAAGAGCTAAGACGGTTCGTCCATCCACTCAACAACCGACCCGATCGAGTTTAGAATGGAGAAATGTGAATTCAAATTTCAATTATTACACTTTCTATTCATCTTCCACTGAACCACCACGGCGCACTGGATCGGTCGGTTGGTGGAATTTCCATCTGCTCCTCTTAGCTTCAATGTGTTGTGCATGTGGTGGATGTTCCCCTGCTTTTGCATCCCATATGACGTCTATGGCCAAGCGCGGGGCAAACCGTTTTATGTATGTAAACAAGTTGATCAGCCAGGGCGAGATGTGTGCATGTGTGTGTGTGTGTGTGTGTGTGTGTGTGTATTTTTGGTGTTTAGTCTGCGAATCGGTTTGAATGTGTGCTAGTATATATGCGTGGTTCGTCAATCAACAATCGCAACACCGATGATTACCATAATCAAAATTGGATTCCAGCAGCAGCAGCAGCAGCCCAACAAAAGGCACCGGCATCAAATGGAATCCTTTCGTTTTTTCTTTTCCCTCCCTCCCCTGTGTGCCCATCGGGTTTGTCGGCTGTTCGCCAAAGGTTAGCAATGTTTTCCTGAGGCACACACTAAGTATGCTTCAAATGAAGAACGAGCACGGGATGGATTGCATTGGATGAATGAAGAGAGTGATTCTTATTTTCATCGACAAGCTTGTGTTTTCCTTGAGATTAGGCTTTTGATTGTTATTACTTGCTCATCAGTAAAGCTACGCTTTTTGCATCCATTATGTAAATAAGAGGCAACACTCATGTATGCAATACAATTATTTACGCCTACAACTATGCAATTCTTGCTAACCATGTATCAGCAGTGTTTTACTGGGCATACTAAAGATCACTTCGTCTTGATCATACTTTACAACCTTTTGCGATTAATAAGTTGATTAGTTTGTAAGTAATAAAACTCAGCTTACGCAACACTTTTGCTCAGAAAATCACATCCCACTGATTACTGTAATGGATTACTCCCGTTTTGTTACTGTTTCACAATCGGACTAAATTTTATCTACCACAAACACAATCAATCGTAGTGCCGGTGTATAAATATCTACCGTCCAACAGTGCTTGCTTTTCCTTCGGCCACCGGACCGGACACAACAATAAAACTACAATCTTGTTAGCCCTCCGGACGCAGCTCAGACTACGCCCAGGCCGGCTGCTTTCCTTCGGGATAGAGATTCTAGAAATTTTCCCCAATCTGCTCCGACACTATCACACACTGTACGACGAAAACAAAAAAAAAAAGACCAGAACTTTGGTTTATTTTCCCGATCCTTCCCTCCTTTTTTTTCCTTTTTGCCGTGTCCAGTTACCGTTACCGCCCGTCACTAATGTGTGCTAGCGCAGGAAAGCTAGCTAGCTAAGCAAGCAAACAGTAATACCGCAAGATTGTGTTTCGATTCACATTGTTTCTTTTGCTTTTCCCATTTGGTTTCCTGACGCTCATCGTCCTGTTTGCTTGCTCCCGGTAGAATTGTCCGCTTCCGAATTAAGACGCATTTGTACACCAAAGTGTTCCCTTGGGAGGTTTTTTTTCTATCCGCGAAGCTGTGTGTACAAGTAACTTTGTTTTTCTTTCTCTCTTCCTATCTTCCTAACGTGTTCGGGCAGGACTTTGGCCTGTTATTTACAAAGCGCGTTGACCGACTTACCATGCTTCCCTTCTGGTTTGCTCTCTGCCTCCGCTATACTGTAAGCTTCGCCTGCGTCTTATCCTACTGCGACTACTTCATCTGTTGTTCCTCGCTTGCCGCTTAACTTTGAGATACTTTTTCATATCCAATAATCTTTTCCTCTGTTTCCGCTTCTGAAAATCGTGTAAAACAATGAGTACGGCTCGCTGCACTGCGTGGCAAGCGATTTAATTAGGGCTCACAGGGAACAGTGTCAGTATTCTGTTTTTTTCCTCTTCTCCGTGCCGGCTGCCACACGAAGGTGGATGAAACGAATGCGCCAAACTGTTCTCGTTCTCGAGTTTTACCACACCACTAGCTTATACCCGGCCGACTGACTTCCGTTTTTTGGATGATAAACTTTGAAAGTTACACTCATCAAATCTTTCCATCTTAACTCGGGCAAAATCTCATTAAAATCCTTATCGTTCATTAGGAATCTAATTTTCGCTCGTCCGCTTTTGTTCGCTGTCCGTATCGAGGATCGAGCAGCATCGTAGACTTTTTGTGTTGTTCCCTCTCTATACCATTGGTTGTAATGAAGCGTTCAAAGTATCGCTTGTTTCATCGGAATTATCACCCCGGCTACGGCTGTGAAGCGAGAAATGGGACGGATTTAAGGCCCGGCGCTTGTAACACAACTTTATCTTTAAAACCCGGCACGGCTTCAACCCTACCGAAGCTGCACACAACTGCCCACACAACTGTCCTAGCTGGGGCGGGAGCGATATGGTTTGATGGCGTCGTTTGTTTTGCTCACATTGTTACCACCCACAGCTGGCATACCGATTCATTGCAGTGCCCTGGAGCAGCGCGCAATCAATTGCGACATTGATTGGCGACAGCTCGCAGGGGGGAGGGAGAAAAAAAAACCAGAACAACTCAAAAACGTTTTCGACCCATTGTGCTCATCTCCGTTTCGCTTTTCATCTTTCTTCCCCCTTTCTCTCCGCCAAAACAGTGGTAATCATCTGTTCGTCGATCAACTCCCCACAAACAATCAGCGTAATCAATCAACTAAAGCAGTACAGCAGGACGAAAATTCTGCTCCTCGACCTGGTCGGCACGATTTTCAACAGCAACAACGTGCTGTACCGCCGGCTGGCCGAGAACGGTGCGGAACCGTTCGGCGAAGCGCTGCGCCACCGCCGCAACCTGCTCGTGCTGACAATACTGACGGAAAAGTTTCGCTCCTTCCTGCACCGGCTGCACGGCGTCGATCTCGGCGACTACAAACATATCAGCGAGAATTTGCTGAAAATACGGCTGACGGACGACAAGCTCCCGCGGGACACCGGCAACGATGGCGACGGTGATGGCGACGGTGCTGATGGCTTCAACGCTACGACGGACGATGCTGCAGCCCCCGGCGCGTACGGCGATGAGCAGCCAGCGCCCGTGCCGGACCTCCCACCGCTTCTACCCCCTCACCCGCCCGAGATGCTGCTCGAGCTGCTCAGCCTCGCCACGAACGGGACGAACGCGTCGGAAAGCTGCGACTTCCACTATCTGCTCACGCAAGTCGCCAACTGGTACGAAATACTCGCCCAAACGTTCGACACCGCCCGCTGCCAGACACTGTTCGGGAGCTATTGCGAAGCCGGCGTAGGCCACGGTGCGGACAGTGCCGGCGACCGCAACCTTCACCGTCCATCATCGTCGCCGGTGAACAATGAAACCGACCGCGCACTGGCGAACCGATCGCTAGAAGCAACCATCGATGAAATAGAGCGATTCTGTGACCTCTTTCTCGCCAGCTACGACCGACTGCTGGCTGACGAGTTGTCCACCATTACCACCACCACCACCACCACCGGCAGCAGCACAGCAAACGCTTCCTGGAGTTGGGGGGCTGAAGCGACACCACCACCGACCACCGATCATCTGCTCATGTTCGGGGAGCACTTTTACTTCTTCGACTATCTGCTGGCGGTGGCAGAGGATGCCCAGGCACGGGACGGCCCCGGGTACGGGCAGCACCGCAAGTTTCAGTTCGATTTTGTAGCGTTCGACTTCAAAAACATTTCCCACCACCGGACGGCCGTGATGTGGCGCCCGTTTCTCATCCTGCAGCAGAGCCAGCTGCACCGGCACCAGTTCAGCATGCACCCGGTACCGCCCGGGTACGCCGACTGGGTCGTGGAGGCAACGCTCGAGACGATCTGGATCTGTGGTGTGCTGTGCTGGGCGATTGTCGGGCTGGTCGGGCTTATCGCCGTCGCGATGATCGTCGGAAGCATCGTGTTCAGCATTGCGGTGCGGTAAGTTGGCAAATTGAAGCCCATACGGTGGGCGGTTAGAGCGTACTTTTTTTCCTGTCATATGGTTAGAATATCACTGAAAAATTCCCACAAAATGCACCCTAAACGCCATCACACGGGAGCCATTAATCATCGTGCGCCATGCACCATAGCGGCATCAATTTTCATTCAAGCAATTTTCCACCCCTCTTATAACGTCCCGTACGATAACAATCGTGATATGTGGATGGCGCTTGCGTTGGCACTTTTCATTGGCTTCAGCGCACTGTACCATCATCCTGATGAAGCATTCCTTTGAACTGGTGAGAGTTCATCAAATTCGTTCACCCAAAGCCTTTAGTCCATTGCGGGCAGCTGCAATTCAACCGCAACTGGAGCTGATTGTCCCGTGCCTACGGGGAAGAGCGTTTGCAAAACACTTCCCAGAATGCGTGGTTCCAATTGACTGGTGCTGCTTTGCCGTCTTGCTGTGTGATTTCTGTTCATTTTCCCAGCAGAAAACAGGGAATTCCTATCCCTGGAAGAAGCACTTGACCTTCTTCCGCTCTTGAACGTGTACTTTTGATACGCCTAACGAAGTCAACGAGGTTGTTGGTACTCTCGAAATAGGGCATACCACACGACAAGGCCCCCAACAGTCGGATTATTGTTTTTTTTTGGAAACATTCATTCACTTAACACCTTCGACTATTTTTGGCATTTGCCAAAAACCTTCCCTAATAGGTGCGCCCGCTGTGGGCCCCATCATCATGCGCCGCCGGGTGACGCATTATTATTTCAACACTCACTTCACTTCCATCTCGCGCCAGTTGACCGGTCTACCCGGGCCGGACCTTTCGCAAGGTCCGGAGATACCCGGCAGACCCATCAAATTACGATAGACCCCTGCTCCCTGCTTGCTCGGTGTTCGCCGACGGGCAGCACACCGTACGCAGCATACCGTATTAGCATAGTGATGAATCGTTCCTTTGCATCGGTTTCGGCCTGGGATCCCAGTTTACGGCCGGGGCACGAACGACAACCGTGCTGCCCTTTTTGATTTGTTTAATGTTTTCATCCACTCGTCGTAACGCTGAACGTTTTCAAGTGCTCGGGTAGTGCCGGAACCGACGGTGGTATGGCGGGAAAGTGGAAGGCCAAAGTTGAAGCACTGCTCGAAACGGGACGGGGGAAGATTTTTGTTTTGCTTCTTCCTACGAAATCCGCCTGGCAAGCCGGAATTGATTCCCTCCCTAATTTTGGTGCTCAGCGACGCCCAGGCCCTTCGTCGTATGCAGAGCAACGTGCTATTTCTGGCCACATTGATTGACATGCAGCCGGGTGAAAAACATCAATGTTTAACCACCGTGACCTGAAGTTTTCTTGCCTGGCGTTTGGTGTGTTGTTTCCCAGTGAGCGCTGTTGGACTGATGAACCAAGTGCGCTGGTTAGGAAAGCGAAGGAAAAACAACACGAAATGGATAATTGTTTTTCGGTACAAAGTTGTTCAATCAAGTCCCGGGGGCTTTGTGTTTTCCTCGGTACACAACAACAACAAAACAACACCCACCATTGTGGTTTTGTTGCGCTCAGTCTTGTGTTTTTTTTCTTCCTTTTGCTTTCAACTTCCGCCAGCATGTTACCCAAATCTTGCCGGTACGATCAGCCTCTTTGCCGTATTAAACTCTTTAATGCCTGCTAAAGCCTTGCCCTTCGCCTAGAACGCCACTGCCACATTAAGCAATTATGATAATAAGCCGGTGCGAGCTGGCTGGATGAAGGATACGGTACGGTTCTCACATTTTACTAATCGCCCAATTTCCTGCCCAATCGGGCCGGGCCAACCCATGAGCGACCCCGTAGCTCCGGAGCGTATTTGCCATGAGCTATCGCACGTGGATGTTTTAATCGGCTCGGGAATTTATTTATTCAATCACCGAGCAACCTTCGCCGGATATGATGGGGCAATGAAGGAGAGAGTGGTAAGATAAGCACCTCACACCCCTGCACCTGCAGCTAATGCGTGGCGGCATCCATCTCTTTCCAAAAACCACCAATCATCCCCACAGCATAAGGATGATAAATAATGCAACCTCCATCCACGGGGGTTTTTTGGCTCGACCTGTTGCCACCGGTCCGGATGCTTCACGGACACTCCGAGATCGAGATCACAGCAAAGAGATTACGCTTCCCGCATCGCATCGGCGCCAAAGTTTGCTTTTAAATTCGTTCCGAGTCAATCCGCGGGTTCGGGAGGTGTTCGTAAATTTATGATACTTTTTCCACCACCGCTTCAAACTTCCTGAATCGTTCGGGATAGATGTTTAAGCTCATGGATTGTGATGTTGTTTTATTTTGCACAATGAATAATTAAACGGTTTATGTTAGGTCATTATTTTGGACCGGATGGTACGAGGTGTGGGATTAATTATGCCAACGATGTTACGAATTGTTTCGACTACTTTCCAGTTAAACGTTGAGAATACTTTCAAAAGGTCTATAATGATTCCGTCGTCCTAAGCACACGGTATTTTATTTTTTTTTTGGGTTAATCTGTTTAATCAGCTCCTAACAAATTTCACTCTCTATGATTTCCGCCATTCCTACGTCACATTAAAACCTGTAATTTCCAGGATCGTATATTCAGACATTATAGGGTCACTGTAGTCTAGAATCACGGGTTAACTGCAAAACTGTTAAAAGGAAAGCCTGAGTAAATTGTACAAATATTTAGCAGGAACATTTTCCAAGCAAGGATATCCGTTAAAACCAATCGATCTTAATTCAACAGGCCATAATATAGCAGTGCTGGCTAAGCGCCAATCAAACCAGAATCCATAACAGAAAGGTTGCAAGCACGACAGACCTCACTGCTAAACTACTTTAAGCACTAAAAAATTACTCAACCACTGTGTTACCAACAACAACTCCCATCGAAGCCAACCATCGCGAGGGCTTAAAGAACGATTGCCAACAGTATCAAAGGTACTTCCGAGAGCAGTTTCCCATCTGCAAGTACCACTCAGGAACCATCGCCCTCCGGGTACGAGATCACGGACAAATTACCTCACTGTCCATTTAGAACTGTCCGAATCGCAAAGCTGCGAAAGCTAGCTAGCAGGTGTACCCAAAACACTACACCCAAATCCAGCAGCCGAAGGGTCGACTTCTAGCCATCGGTGGATCACAAAGTTAACCGACAAACTTATCCGATCGCTATAGAATACACCCACAAAATAAAGCGAGAGAGCAAAAGAAAAAAAATAACTTCAAATTTATTACACCACCCTCACAGCCCCCTTCAGCCGCTGGCTGAGGTTTCGATAGATTTCCAAGAAAAACTTCTTACAAAGTAGTCTCATCATCGGATAGCGCGTTCAGGGCAGCGCAGAACCGTTGTAGCCAACGGGTACCAGGATACCAAGGGACGTCGGCATGGCCAACCAGTATCAGCAAACCGGTCGTAAGTAAACCGTCCTCCCGGCGCCCGGCCCGATGGGGTGTTTATCTCTTCTCCCGTCTCTTGACGATGAAAGTATTTCCAACTTTTAATTCCGAACTTTCTAGCTTCCGCCTGTCCCGACTGTTCCAGCGCGCCTGGTGACGCGCGTATGATATGATGAGGGTCCGGTTTGGAAAAGTCGAGCGTCCGGAAAATTAATTGACATCGATTAGGTTGATGGGCGCGCGCATTCACTCTGCGGTGTTGAGCTTCCCGAGGTGGGAGTTTCAGGGCAAGCAGAAGCACCGTTCAGTTGCGGTGCCCGGTAAACGATCCCTTTTGCTAAAGGAGAAACAACAGCTTAAAAAGACCATCGGAACGATCGCTAAACCGTTGTCGTTCGTATAAAAAGTTGAACTGTCGAATCGTTCGTCCTTTGTTTAGTCTGTTCGCTTTGGTTATGAAATTGTAGCTCCCTCAGGACACCCAGAGCAGTGGTAATGTGGTGCGAGGAGAAACTCACACGGCAAAAGAAGAAAAAACTGCGTTGGAAAAAGATCTTCCAGTCGCCGCGAGGTCCACGCGGGCATAACTCACTCAATTAAGTTTTCATCGGCCAGCGATGGGAGTGAAAATGAAACATTGACCATCGACCGTTCCCTACCTTTCTCGCTGCTTCGTGCCGTGGTGATCTATTTCCCCATGCACAGTAATAGGGACGCTTTGGGAGGGTCTTTTTCACTTCTTTTAGTGCAAAGTTAAATTCTCTTCTCACGCTTTTTCGAGAGACTAGAACATAAAATTCAACCGATGGTTTACAATTTCCAAAGCGCAACCTACGCTGCTGCTCAAACTCCTGCAGGTGAGGGAAGGCTATTTACGTTACAAAAGGTAGTGAAAATCTTGATCTGAAAACATTTCTCCATCCTCCAAGCGGCTTTGTATCCTTTGTTTGAGCTTATTCTACGCCTCTGGGCGGAAGAACGGCGCAAGAACGCCAGGAAACGGAGCGGTTGCTCTCCGGTCAGCTAGAAAAGATCAACTTACAATTACGTACTCACGTTACCGGAATGCCCCTGTCACGGGGGAAAAATTATGATGATTTATGAGCGGAGCAGCAACGGAAGCAGCTTCCCCGTCAAACAAGGATGATAGTAAATTATCTCTGTGTATGAGTGTAGGGTTTTGGAAAAGAACGTTTTATGCTGATCGCGCTCCCGGCTATGCTAATTCGGTGAGCCAGATAATGTTTTCTATCGCGAAGAGGGGAAAAGCGTAATAGACAAAGGCATGAGCACTCATTCATGCGGGCAAACTGGAAGTTACATTATTTAGTTTTGCTGTATCGTCTCACATTATCGTACTTTATAAAAGAATTAGCAATACAACCGAAGCTCCGAAAAAAAATGCGATCAAAATGTCGAGTTTAAGGTATATTAATTGCCGTTTGGCACTGTTTAAACTGTGTTATACAATCTGTTTTGTTTATTACTGCTTCAAGTGCTTTTACGCTTTCATTTGCAGCTTTTTGTGGCATAGCTTTGACTACAGCATAAAGTAAACAGCAACCCCTGTTCAGTTGTTGATAATAAGAATTTTTGCTAAAAATCAGGTGACATTAAGGCACCTTTAAGAAGAATTGTACAACGACAAGAAATATGTATCTGCGCCTCACGCGCGGTTAGAATTAGCTTAAGCAGTACCTTGTTCAGTTAGGTCAACAACATCGTAATTAAATGCCTTCAATGTAATTTTATCTCCTCCAATTGATATTTAGAGTTTTGAAGTTTAATTGTCTGAAAAGAAATACTTTCTACTCTTCTTCTTTAGCGCAAAACTCGTTGATGGGCAAGGCTTGCCTGTACCACTAATGGGCCTAGCTATAAATAACTTCTTGATCACTCGTTGCAGGATAGTACAAAGCCTTGGTACGTAGGTCCATACGGGGCTTGAACCGATACCGGGCATGTTGTTAAAACGTGCAAGCTGACAACTGTACCCTGCGACCGGTCTAAAACCGCTCTAAACACAATACTTCCGTGAATGTACCTACAAAGAGCAATAAATAATTGCTCAGTATTTATTCCGCTTCCATGACTCCCGCTTGCACAACACTGTTTGATGTGTCGAACTTCCACCCTGGCAGAACTGTTTGATGTGTCAAACTTCCGCGCGCGCGTTGCCCACCTGCGGAAGCAATTAAACCAGAACCATCTCATGAACCGCTGCCAAAAGAAACGATCAAACATGCCTCATCGGAACGGAGCAATCTTGTAGCCGCATTTTCACCGGCTAATTAAAACGTTCTCCACTCGGAGCTGAGCCATCCACTTGAAAGGTTTGAGCTGAGCCAACATTTTAGTGCATTTTAATACTTCTACGTTCGCTCTGCCTCCCCGGGTACTAGGAGGCGATATAGAATTATATTACGAACGTTCTCGTTTCAAGGCTCTCACTCTCTCTCATTCACTCCCTCTTCCCTCACAGAAACTACATCATCAAGACGCGCCTCTCGAAGGGACCGAACAAAATCGTGCTCTCCCCGTCGGATTTTGTGTTCCCGGTGGATATGCGAAGGGTAAGTGTTAACGTGACCATGTCTCTGCCCTCCCGAAAGCCCCGAAGGCTCTGACAGCCACCATTGTGGCGAACGCCTCTTAATGAAGGTCTAATTTGCATGTATTTTCGGGCCTGGGGGGACATGGGGTTGGATATTGGGGTCTATTTTCGCGCAGGTTGACGAGGGTATCGAGGCGATGCTGTGCTGCTGGCTCCAGCAGCTGCAGGAATTCGGTGGCCCCGAGGTGGAAAAGCCAGATCTGCTGAAGGGATCGATTGGGTCGCTCAAGAATCTGGGACTTCCGGCACCGACCAAGCCAAGCTCGGGCAGTGAAACGCTAATACGGCACAGCACCGCAGCCATCGATCATAAAGCACGGTATAATGTAAGCATCCTTTTTCCCCCTCTCTCGGTTAAGCTTTTGCAATGCCGTTTTTCCTCTCTTCTTCGTTTACTTTCCCGTTATACTTTTGCTCGTAAATTTTTCTCTTTTTTCAATCGCACACATTCCACAAGGTGACATGATTTTTTGTCACCTCGTTTTATTCACCACAATCGAGCGTACGAAATCCCTCGCTTGACGGTCCCATTATAAACGGACACATTCGGCACACCCGGGAAATTCGGATCGTTCTGCGGGCATGTTGCTTTCATCTCTTTCTATCTCTTTTTCTCTCGCTCTTTCTTTTCATGGGTGGACACCCCACTCGACGCAGGGTGATTTAGTGCAGTTGAAGGAAATCCCATCGAGCTCGGCATCCCACGAGCTGAAAACGAAGGCAATGGACCTGCTCGTGATGGCGCACAGTTTACGACACGAAAACATAAATCCTCTAATCGGTAATTTACCTCATGTTTGGCATCATGTTTTCTCTTTCACAGGTTTGCGTTGTTTACTTCTGGTGATGTGCTTGGAAAGACGTAACGTTTGCGAGTTCACCACCGTTACCACCGTTGTGTAACGTGCGCCCATCCAACCGGATGTGTCGCGTTTAGTGCCGTGTAAACAGCCATTGCACGCGCGATTTTTTCTTTTCTTTATGGCGTACCTGTGATTCGTCAATCCCTAGGAAGGAAGCAAGCATTGTGCCGCATCCGGAATGGTGGAGCATTTCTTCCTTTCCTGGTTCCTTTCCATAACGTACACAAACTCATGTCACAGTAGATTTACGGGGCCGGCCCAGCTCCCAAAATTCTCAAAACACTCTCGAACCCAAATGGGGCACAAGTGTTGCTTGACTGTGGTTTCGGTTGCAACTTTCTTGACAGCTGCCATGAGCATCATCACCACCACCGTCGCCGCGCACCCCATCATTCCCCTAAAGGACGCACATAAACTCAGATCATCTTATTCGATCTATTTGTCATCATTAAGCTGCCTGTTTTATCGAGCACTTCCGCACTGCGCAGCAGACGGGCAGGCAGGCTTGTTGTGCTTCGTTGGCTGACGGGCTCCAAGGTTCGCTGGTGGAGACCCACCGTCAGATGCGATTAACGGCGCCGGGAGGGATTGCGCTCCAAGGTGCGATGGGCTTTCAAGATCAAATTCCCACGGCAAAGATACATTCATTATGTGCCTTGTTTGCGTCTATGCTCTCACTCTCTCTCCCTCTCCATCTCTTTCTTGAGCGCATAATTGTGTCCCCGAAGTGGGCGAGGGAATCTTTAAGCGCACGTAGAGGCACGGTTGGGGCTGTTTCGTTTCCCTTGTCTAGCCGTAAGGCTTTAAGTTTTGAAAAAGCTTTATCGAGATCGACACCGCTTACGGTGCGACAGGTGTTTTAATGTCAAACAGGAGATTAATTTTTGACAGAAGGAGACTACTTTATGGACAAAATTGAACTGACAAAACAAACAAAGATCAAAAGATTGCTGTTCGAGTGGATTTCTGTGAGAATAATTCATAATGTAGTCATACATTTTATAAGTACTCTTGCATAGTTTACGTAGCGACAACGTTACTTTGTACACCATCGTTTCGATAATTTTCCAACAACTCACACTCTGCTGCTGCAATAAATTGCTCTTTGATGTGTTCGTAGCACATTTTAAAATTGTTGCTCAAACGAAACCAAACAACCAGATTGAACATGTCACCAGAGATTTATAAAAGCAATTTGAAACGAACGCATTCAATGCTGTTAGGTGAGCTTAACCCTTCATTGTATGTACCTCCATTATCTCATTATGCGACGCGAAGCAGGCGCTAATTATTGTGGCTCCTCCTTTCGCACGTGCCATGCAGGGTTGCCCAATCTCGGGTTGCAGCCGTTCGACACAATCCACTGACCATTAATTCCAATTATTTAGCTATCAAATTATTGACAGTAGTGAGGCAACATTGTGTGCGAGCGGGGCAATGGGTTCGTAACCGCCAGCGACATGATTTCGTGGAAGCGACTCTCGGTTCTTTGAGCCTGCACCAGTGCAAAATTATGTATTGGTACAGAGAATGTGTGTGAATGTGTGTGAGTGGTTATTAATTTACCCCTCGTACCCTACGGCGAAAGCGTATTATGTACCGTATGAGCATCTCCTGCTCCGTTCCCGTATCTCTGCGCTGTGGAGCTTTTATTATTGCACCCAATCTAAACGGTAGCTCGGTGGCTTGTGATCGAGAGACGATGAAACACCATCGTTAGCAGGTCCCCGGTATTGACTTACCCTGTCCGGGTTCTCAGCACGACGACCCAACGACACAGAAGCAACAGGATGAAGAGGCTTCCCAGTTATGGAGCTTGATGAGTGGCTTCTGCTGCCGCTGCACAACACACACTCTGTCATTGTTAATTCTACAGCCTCCGTCCGCTTCCTTCCATCAGCGTCATAGTTCGAAGAAGTGTGATATCTGTAGCTCTAAATCTTATTAATTAGAGACGTCTCTGAAGGGGTGCGTTGCCCGTTGCACACGAACTCCTGGCACGGTGCATTGTTGTGACAAGATCAACCTACACGCTTCAATTGAATATCGGGCCACATCAGCTTGAACCATTGAAAAGAGCTTTTTCTCTGGTTTCTGGTAAAGGGCACACAAGCAATGTTGAACAGCCAGCAACATATTCATTTGATTTTAAAATAGCATAATTTGTTTTCTTCTACTTTATGGAGGACTGTATCGTTAGCTTTATTACGAGGCTCACTGCTTCGATAACACTTAAACTTCTATTTAAACGAGCTTACAACATATGCATTACTTTCCCGGGAACTGGAGAGCAGAAACCTAATCATGCGTTTCCATGTGTGTGTGTGTTTTTTTTGTTCTACCTTCAAACAAACCATAACAGAAAGCTTTAAATATAACGGCCCTCGATTACGCCAAACAGCCTACAGGGACAGTTGGGATCGTATCCCACAACCTAACCCTTGTCTTATTTTATTGTTCTGCCCAGTAATTGACCCTTCAGAACGATGGCAGCGGAGGGTTTTCACCCTTCTCTGCAGCTTCCAAGTGTGTTGTCCTGCATTGGGAGTGTATTGCGTCGTTCGCAACCCGTTAACATTGTTTAGTGAAGTGGAAGCGATGGGACGATAGCTACAGCGTTAACCTCTCAGCATGGCTTAATTACTATCACAGGATATCATACAGGGTGCAAGGGTGGTCGCCTTAGCAGGGTAAAAATAAAAGTCTCCAGAACACCCTCGTACACTTCGCATGCTGCCAAAAACCGGCTAGCGTAGGCGGCCTAGACGAGGATCAAACAAACTAACATGTCCATTACGAGGGGGAAGCGATGTTTGCAGAGCACATGCAATTGCTCCCAGAGCTTTTAACCTTTCCACCGCCATATCAGCGGCCTCGTGTGTTGTATTGATCGAGATCCAATTTTGGGCTCCTATTTGCGAACCACTAACACTCACGCACAACACATACCGAGAAGAGAAATCAAGAGTCATTATTGTCATTGAAGATGTCAGTGCCACGCTGCATAAAGTGCTCGACTGCACATTCGGCGCCCAGCGTGGGACGAATGCGTTTCCAATACGGTGCTCTATATATGTCCGCCCGAAGGAAGTCTCTTGGCAGACCGTACCGCTACCAGCTCATCTCAGCGGACGGGTCTGTGCATGGTCTCGGTTGGTGCTGACAGGCGATAAATTTATCCAACGGATTAACTCACCATCAACTCGTCGAGCCGTTGGCTACACCGAGCACCTACACAGCAGCTCACAGTACGCTCTATAAATGACGACACCAGATACTGTTTCACCCGAAACTGCAATGCGTTGCAAAACGTGTAAATTCCCAGAACCATGGACGGGCCTGTGCGTGTGCCGTGGAACGACTGCCACCGTTTGGGTGGCACAATCTTGCACCATTCACACCTCACGATACGACAGACACGAAGCGACAGACTGCATGAAATATGTTATCGATAAAACCGTACCGCAACCGCATCACCGAACCAACCGAGTACAGGTACAGGCCGGTTGCACGATGCAATTACTTGCCCAAATTCAAATCAAGACACACATCGTCTGCATTTCATTCACGGTGCACACACCACAAGGCGGGACTCGGTTTTCCAATTTTAATTAAATTAAAATTGTATGTCTGGCCTGTAGCGCTACAAGAACAGGGCCTCATGTACAGCGAACTTTGCGTCGTTTTTTTAATCGTCTTGTCGACAGCGCTGTACAGTGACGCTTTTTCTCCTATCGAGATGCACTCACAGGTTGAATAAACACCTGGTTACGTCATCCACCCAGTGCAGCGGGATTGTGGTTGTCCCTACAGGGTACAAAAGTATCCTCCCTACCGTACCGTACCGTACAATCAAACCAAATGATGCTATCAGATATCAACATCATTAACCTTTTGCGGCGCGCTGACAACGGTGAGCGTTGGTCCCGCCCTGTCCGTGGGACGTGGTGTACAGCCAACTAACTTTCTTACCCGCCACTTACTTTACAAAATGGTGATGATGATCATCTCACCGGTTGAGCAAACAATGCACACCGAGCGGTGAAACTTTTAATGAGCGTGACTCGTTCACCGACACGGCAACCACGGCCGCACAGTTTCGGCTATACAACACTGCAAACGAGCGAGGTGGAATGGAATGAAAGAAACATTTGCAAATAATGATACTTTTGTGTGGCGTATGTTTTGTAGCTGGGTGGTAAAACCGGCTACAGAAAGTCCGACTATTGCATCTTAACAGTTTCATTAACGAAGCATTTTTGATGTTGCTTCCATTCGTTGTTCGGTTTCATCTGGATCATGCACACAATATCACTTAAATTCATCCACCGAACCGTGGAGGTGGTTTTGCGTTAGGGCGTAATATAACAGCCTGCGATCAGCTTGAAGCGCTGCGAAAGCGCTCAAAAGTTGATTATTTAAAAAAGTTCCTGTTACTACTTTTCTCCAAACGCTCCGTCGCCGTTCGCCATCGTCATTGCCATCATCGCCCGTTGGATGAATAAATCACCCGGACCGAACAGTGCACCAGTGCTCGCATTGCCAGCGCTGCAAACGCAATCCCACGTTGCAGTCGGAAGCCTTATTTGCAATATTGCTTCCGGAGAGACTGCTCAGTTTCTACCAGGAAAAAGTGCTGAATGCGTAAAGCAAAACAACAAAAATAGGATTAAAGCATTCCGTTACAAACAAAATTCGTGGAAAAGTTTCACCGAGCTGCAGATATTGAAATATCCTGCACTTGTTTCTTTGTAGCTTGTTGAAAATGTGTTGCCCTGTCCCAGGTCAAGCAGTAGCAATTGGTGTGGTGCACCGGGTCAAACGGCCGTACTTTTCGCTGCTTTTAGCTCGACCAGGCTCAGCAGAATTTATCATTAAAATGGTATTATGCTGCCTTCCAACGTCAGGCTCAGTGGTGCAATTTGCTAGATTCAGGAGAATTGTCCTAGTTTGTTGTCCATAGTTTGAAATAGAGATAGATATTATTCATTTAACGGCGAACACACACAATATCTAGCATGACTTATTATGGTTTCTATTCTCAACGTAGTATTGCATATTGCATAAATTCCGGCGTATTACTTTATACACCAGAGCCCACGTTTACGTTCCCCATTGCAATTGCACCGCTTTGCAGGCTGGCTCAACGAACCAAGCCGCACCGCACTCGTGTTCGAGCACTGTTCGCGCGGCTCCCTCCAGGACGTGCTCATCATGGACGAGATCAAGCTGGACTGGTCGTTCCGGTTAAGCTTGCTGACGGACCTGGTGCGCGGCATGCGCTACCTGCACGCCTCGCCGCTCCGCGTGCACGGTTCGCTCTCGTCGCGCAACTGCGTCGTGGACGCCCGCTGGGTGCTGAAGATTACCGACTACGGCATGCTGAGCTTCTACGAGGCGCAGGGCATTACGCCGGCACCACGCAACGCGAAGGAGCTGCTCTGGACCGCACCGGAAGCGCTGCGCGACTCCAGGACCTACCCCAAGGCGGGCACGCAACCGGCCGACGTGTACGCGTTCGGCATCATCATGCAGGAGGTGGTGGTGCGGGGCGAACCGTACTGTATGCTTTCGCTCACGCCGGACGAGATCATCGCGAAGATCAAGAAACCACCGCCCCTGATACGGCCCTCGGTATCGAAGGGTGCTGCTCCGCCGGAAGCGATCAACATTATGCGCCAGTGCTGGGCCGAGAATCCCGAAATGAGACCTGATTTCGCCACGTAAGTCCTGTCCTGCTTTATCGGGGGTAAGCGAAGTGTGATGTAATAATGCTTGAGCCGCCATCCGATTTCCACAGCATCTGCGAGCGCTTCAAGCAATTAAACCACGGCCGGAAGGTAAACTTTGTAGATACGATGTTCCAAATGCTGGAAAAGTATTCCAACAACCTCGAGGAGCTGATCCGCGAGCGGACGGAGCTGCTAGACATAGAGCGGAAAAAGACTGAACAGCTGCTGAACAGAATGTTGCCAAGGTAAGCGCCCCACCGTTCGTTGCGCGCAAGCTCGCCTACTAATCGTTGCACCAATCCTTCAACCCTGCCAGCTCGGTGGCGGAAAAGCTCAAGCTCGGACTGGCGGTCGAGCCGGAAGAGTTTGCGGAGGTGACGATCTACTTTAGCGACATCGTGGGCTTCACCACGATAGCGGCCCACTGCACGCCGGTCCAGGTCGTCGATCTGCTGAACGATCTGTACACCTGCTTCGACGCGACCATCAACGCGTACAACGTGTACAAGGTGGAAACGATCGGCGACGCGTACATGGTGGTGAGCGGGCTGCCCGTCCGAACGCCCGACCATGCCGAACAGATCGCTACGATGGCGCTGGATCTGCTGTCCCAAAGTGGCCACTTTAAGGTGCGCCACCTGCCGGGCGTACCGTTGCAGCTGCGGATTGGGCTGCACACCGGTAAGTAAGCGCAGCGAGTTGGAGCTAGATGCTAAACTACCGTTCTGTGAGACAACTCTCGTACAGGGATGGTTTTGCGCTAACCGTGCGTTAAACGTTCTTTTTCGTTCTACCGGCCACTTCATACCCTTGCAGGTCCCTGCTGTGCCGGTGTCGTAGGGCTAACGATGCCACGGTACTGTCTCTTCGGTGACACGGTCAACACGGCGTCCCGGATGGAATCAACAGGTATTTGGTGGCGCTGTGTTTATGTTTCCCCACCGAAAAAAGGGACATGCACTCATAGCCACACGTACAAACAAGCACACACAACAATCATACATACTCACATCTGCACGTATGCCATCAATCATTCATCGCATGCTTTTCCGAACTCATTTCCCGCCAGCACCAGCACCGTTCAACTAACTTCGGCCATCAACCCCGTGAAGGTGGGTTTTTTGGTCGAGCAGAAAATTAGATTTGGAAAGCAAAGCGAAACCTCCCCAGGCCGGGGATTTTCCCTACGGTGTTTGTGTATGTGTGTTCACTGTGGAAACACAGTGTGTGTGTTTTTTGTATAGTGCCAATTCCTTCACACTGTCTGCGCCAACGTTGTCTCGACAGTTCGAGATTCGGTTTGGTTTTTGGGGTTTTACGAATGGTTTTATGAGCAGCAGGAAAATGGAAATAATAAAAAAAAGAAAACTTAGACAAAGTTAAAACCCGAACTTTTTTATCGCTTTTAGTGTGTGTCCCACTTGGTTTTGGTGTGAACTGGACGAAATCCTTTAACAATGTATGCCCATCAAATATGCAACACGCCTGCTGGGATTAGCTGTTGTCGGTGGTTTTATCAAAGGGGTTTTGTTCGAAATCGACCGCAGAAAAAGCGATCGAACTGTCTGAACGATTGGTTTTATCTTTCCTCTCTTTCCTTCTTTTTGTTACGACTTTCACGATGATGCTGTCCAGCTGTGTAATTGTGTTAGCTTCGCATAAATTCACTTTGCCAGCGTGTGGGGCAATTTTATTGGCTGTATGTCTCATGGTAAAATTTACGTCCGTAAGTAGCTCATAACACTATTCAAAGCTATCGAAAATTTGTCTAGGAAATCACATGCGTTGAGCTTTAGAGGACTTTTATAGCTTCTTAAACAGCATCTATCTATATTTTGAACTTTTGAGATATCTCATCTCTGATGTACATCTATTATGAGCTCATTTCATATTTATTTTATTAAGTCATCTTTTAAAACCCTAGAGGATCCGTTTAGTAGGAGCTTTTTTATGCGACTCAGCAATACATTATGCGATCTAATATGAGTACCTCCAGGTATCCATTTAGCTATGTTTTACTTAGCACGGAAAAGTAGTTCGTACGCTCGTAAGCATTGTTCCTTTCACCTGCAATTCGTTCTACAGCTGGAAACGTTCTACAGCAATCTCGGAGCGCAACATTGCTGCATTAAAAGTCCTATAGTTTATTCAGATGAAACACTATAGCAAATGCATCGTAATGGATGCGGAAGTAATTGAAGTGTGCTTCCGTTATTATCCTGTTCCAGTTTCTTAGCCATAGCGAATGAATACCCGTTTAATGCTCTGAAAAAATCTAAAATTGGAACATGGAAGAGAAATAACTTATGTGAGGAAGAGAACTTTCAATTTAATTATAGTACTGGAAAACTAAAGTGATTTAAATTAAATTCTTTTTCGAACTTTAAGCTTTAAGCAGGACCCAACAAATCGACCAATAAGCAACAGGATAGCATCAGATGAGTGTTCAATACATTTGTCAATGTGCACAGAGTGACAGATTATGTCAATGATGATAGTCATTTCATCTACCAGCGATGACTGCAATAAAGCACACTCGGCTGTGAAAACCAATCGATACAACTCGTTCACGCTGTTTCACTAAAATGATACTTATTTGATCACGCTCTTCTACCTTCCACTGCTACCAGGCGATACTCTCTATAAAGTCCAACCGATACGGGCCAATCAAAGTCAACGCAAACAACACATTATCACCATTACCAAAACACTCACTGCATCAATTGAAATAACAAACACAACGGGTTTGCGGACCTTCGTTCTTGCTGGACCTTCGTTTCACCGGATGATAAACTGTCCAAACGGATGTCACCCAAACCCCTACGATCAATCTGCCATCATCTCCCCATGCCAAACCCGTTGAGCAATAAAATAATGATCGATGATTAATTTCTCCCGCCCGCACACCGGACTGTCAGTATAGAAATCAATTACGCCTTTCACGGCGTACGTTCCGGTGTTTCGGGCAACGGGTAGGAGCATGCTGCAAATGCTGCAGCCCCTTATCTTATCGAAAAGGTTTAGCGTTTTCGGTTATCCCGCACGTACGGAAATAAGCATAGTTAGCCCGAGTTACGGGCCGCTGTCTCCTGTTCCACCCCTTTTGCAGACGGCGAAAATCACATTAATTAGCAAGCGTGTGTACCAATCACGTTCTGCTGCACGCTGCATGTGTGCTGCACATTTATCAGCGTTACGGGGCTTTTTCATTTCTTTGCGTCCTATTGCACTTGTCGCATGAATTACGAGCTTTGTTGTGGAACCGGTATGTTATCAGTATCATTTTCAGCTTCAGCAAACCCTCCCGGGTGTCCCGAGCGACGAATGAAAAGGGCGGTAGCACAGTGGTTTCGAACGTCATTTGCTGTGGTTTCGACGTTCGCGAGTTATCGCTACAGTTCAAACCCACCCGCAGCCCTGACCCTGTACAGCCAAGGGCGGTTGACGTCATTCAGGTTGGTTCGATGCAATGCACCCTTCCGGCCAGCCAATGAATGATTGCAGTAATATAGCCGGATTACACTATCCCTTGCATTTGCGCACATTTCTTTTCTCCCACTGGAGCCGCGTGCACGAACACGTTTTCCCATTAGAAGCGTTCCTGCCCGCCGCCCAGGAAGCTTCGTCGCCGTACAAACGACCAAGCGTCTCCATCGTCGTCCGTCCGGGCGCCTCCATCAGGCAGAACGGCTTCTTCGTGCACCATCATTCTCATCACTCATATGCATTCACCTTCATTCACGTACACCCGAATGTGAAACCACGTGCTTGTGTGTGCATGTGTTTTTTTTTGCTTTTGTTTTCAATCTGCACTCCAATATTAGAGCGTAGAGCAAAACTGCTCACCATTCTCACAGTCCACATGATTAAAAAGTAAAAAAAAAACACACACACACATACACCGAGTGAACGATTCTTACTTGTGTAACCCGCTAACCGCTGACTCGCTTACGGTGGTTTTGGGGTTTTCTTTTTTTTCCTGTCGTTTCTTTCCCCAACCTGCGTGTTCTGCCCCCGACCTCACGTTGCACTTACAAAACGTGCACAAAAAAACACACACACCAAGGCTCATCGTGGAGGATTCACATGTCCCAGCAGACGTGCAATTTGCTGGAGAAAGCCGGCGGATACGTAATCGAGCCCCGGGGGCCCATCGAAATCAAGGGCAAAGGCAAGATGCACACGTACTGGCTGCTGGGAAAGAAGGGCTTCGACAAGGCACTGCCCCCGCCGCCACCGATCGGGTAAGTCTGTGACCTTGTATGGTTTTTAGTGGGGGGGGGGGGGGGGGGTGAGGGCATTTTTCAATCTAGAACTGTAAACCAACGCAAAAGCGAAAAACGGTAATCATTACTTCAAGGTACAGCAACTGTATTTTTGTTGGCAATTACTAACACATCTGCACACAAGCAAACCTTCCTTTTAACTGTGAGCTGGTCGCATCGAAAACCGTCGTGCAAAGGCAAAACATTAGCACAAGCTGTTACCCAACGGTGCACTGCTAATCTTTGCTTATCAAACAAAGGTCAAACAGGGGACAGAAACTTCCCAGCACAGTATCCAGCGCGCCGTGTCGGAGATTAGAAACATCAACCCACAGCCACTCTCACCGTGCCAGAGGATTCTAATACTCATACAGCACACACACTCACATACTAACATTTTCCGATTTCATCTCTCTTTCTCGCATTGTTCACCTTCAACTATTGGCCACCCCGTTTTGGTCGTCCCTGCTCGATCGGAATCACCTCCATCAGGGAATCGCACGGGTAAGTTTTGGGGCAAACTAATCCATCCTCTTAAGCAAACATTTAAGCAACTGCGTCCGAACAGCTGCCGAAAGGGAAAAAGGGGAAATTTGGGTTTTTGCTCAACACCTCTCCGGAACGCCTTTTCTGTTCCAAGTTTATCTTCCCCCAGTTTTGCTTTTAGTCCATCTGGCCTTTTCTTGCCTCACAACTCTCTCTTTCTTTTTTCATCGCTTGTTTTATGACCATTCCTTCGTTCGGCTTCTTCAGGCTCGATGTGGCAATCCTGAAGCATTCCCTCTTCCAGTCGCAGCAGAACCACGGTGCCAAAATCAATAACGCCTCCATCCAGAGCAACACCTGCTCGACGGCGAACCACTCGTCCAGCCATTCGCCCTCGGTCGCGGGCGAGTCGATCGATGTGAAGGTGGAAATAACGCCACCCGTACCGCCCAGCCTCGACCCCGGCCAGCAGCAGCAACCGGGCCAAGACACGGCAGCCGTCCTCTCGACCTCGTTCTCCATCGAGTCGAGCTCGAGCAACAACACGTTCACGCTGAACCTTGGCGAGTTTGGGCAGCCGAAAGCGTCCCCACTGCCCAGCCCGCAGGCCCGCAAGCTGTCCGAGGTCATCGCGGACGGGTCGTTCCTGAGTGCGGGCGCGACCTTTGACCGCCTCAACCGTCGCCATCGTCCGCGTCCGCCAGCTCGACCCGCCTGTTCAAGCGCATCGAGGAGCTGATCGACCTCAGCTCGCCGTACAACTACTACAAGTGCTTAAGCCCGAGCGAGAACAACCTGTCCCAGTGTACGGAGTCCCGGTACGGCAGCTACCAGCTGCGCTCGGACAGCTGCTCGAGCAAGCCCGGCTCGACGCGCTTCCTGCGGCGCCAGTTCAGCCTGGACAAGGACGACGTGGGCCCGTCGTCCGGGGGCCACGGGGCGGCGACGCTCAGCGCCAAGGCAACGCTCGACACGATCTCGTCCATCTCGGTCGACCGGGAGCAGCTGGCGCGGATGGGTACGCTCACCTCGATCCCGTCGATCAGCTCGACCAACTCGGCGACGCTGCCGGGCGGCGGGCAGAAGCAGCGCAGCCTCGCAATGCACCGCCAGCAGTCGGCCAGCGTTGCGCAGGATTTGGAGAAGATCGAAGAGATCCCGCTGTCACCGCAATCGTTCATCATCAATCATACCGGTGGTGGTGGTGGAGGCAGCAGCAGCACGTCCAGCCTGCAGTCGGAGGTGAACGAACGGGGGCGATCGTTCCGGAACGGGGCGAGCACGGCTCCGAACGGGCACAGCGGGAAGGAGCTGCGGCTCAGCGTGGAAGCGCTCGGGCTTCGGTGAGTGCACCAGGTCAGTACGGTGTCGTTGCTGTAACGGGCGCCGCGGGCCGGGTGAAAAAACAAAACAAAACTTCGACTGAACTACAACAAATGGCAGAAAACAAGACACATACACACATTCGCTTTCTACCATGTAAGCTACGTAAGTCGAGGAGGGGGTTGCATGGTGGCCACGGATGTTACCCGTGAGCGCTAGATAGATATTATTTACACTGTATACGGTGCCAGGCGCTAGCACGTGTTCAAGCATGCGGCTATACGTTATCCACTACTTGACTATCGCACGTCTCCACGTCTCCACGTCGCTAAAACTTTCTCTGTGGACTCATATCCCCCTGTTGTTCTCACCCTTACGCTGCCTGTGGAGAGGGTTTGCACGCACGTGGCTATGTGTGTGTGTGTGTGTGTGCTTGTTGTTTATTTTCCCGCTGGCGCACACGGAAAACAATCAACAAAACGTTAGCAACAACAGGAACGGTTCGCCGCACCGCCGAAAACACCGGCAAACGTATCAATTTCCACGCCGCAAGACACTTTTCCAGCGGAATTATTAAACGAAAGGGAGAGAACGAGGTGAGCGGAGTGCGTTGTTTGTGAAAGTGAAGGAATGGTATGGTAGCGCCCCGGTGCCCTGCCTGAAACGGTGAAACAACACCCGAAACCTATCGAGCAAGATCGATGTCCATCAGCTTCGTTTGATGTGTGTGCAACAGTGTCGGGGCAGTGAGGGAAATAAGTTTCGTTGCGTTGCGATTTTCTCGCCAACCTTGTCACTCTTTGTTGATGAGTACGCTTGTACGTGAGTGTGCGCGCGCGTGTGTATGTGTGTGGGTACTTTGTTCTTGGAATGAAACAGAATCATTTCCAAACAAACGACTTCCACGTTTCTGATGTTGGCCCGTGCCAAATAAACATGTGCACAGGCGGGTGGAATGTGCGCTTTTGTTAATTAAGATAATCCAAAAGCAAAACAGAAGGAAACACTGTAAGGCTGTTTGCACATCACGCGCAAGCATTTCCTAGAACGTTTGACAAGGCGTATAAAAACGTGTATCGTGCTTCATGTTTCTTTTCGTCAATATTGCAACTTTATTTTAATGTGTGGTGGAATATTGACTATAAACTCTTTCCATGTCTGTTGGCTTTTAGAACTGAACACTCGCAACTAATGGGCATGTGGTCATGATAACGATCAAATGCTGACTAGTTCGTCAACTTTCTGTAATACTTTTCAAAGCTCCCAGTGTTCTCGTACAAACATAACCACACCAGCTCCCGAAAGCCCAATTGTGGCTACATTCCTGTCCGAAGGCGTCTCACCAGACGGAAGAATTTCTTAAATATTTTAGTACTTTTGATTGCATAGTTTCCGCTATTTAGACGCTTTTCCTAAGTTCCAGGAAATCTTTCGCTTCCTCGCTCGGGTACGACGAAAACCCCAAGACAAAATGTTACGGCAAATACAAACACGTGTGTTTCTAGGCAAGGAAAACAAAATGTTCAGAAGTGTACCATAACCTCGGTTTGATTTACCCCTCCGCCTTGAGGGTAATCGAGCACATCGTCTTCAAGTTTTCCCTGAATTGTCACCCGCAAGACACCGGTCAGGAGGCTTTCCCACCCCAACTGCACACGGCGAAGAAAGATTAACGCCTTAATACGTAGCCTTCAGCACGCTCGGAGCTTTCAACTGTACCTTATCACCACGGAAACGACGCCCCAGTTGCGTCTGCCAACATAAGCAACCCGTTGTTCTCGTTATTTTCCCACGGTTTGTTACAGTCCGCTGCATCGCAAAAGGAAACGGCCACGCACACTCGCACACTCGCAAAGAGGTTAATCCTTACGATCCGCTAATGCCCAAGCATTCGAATTCCTTTGCCCCTGTCCGGCACCCACATGGGTCCACCGGGGTTTGCGAACGCAGCATCATCATTTATTAATTCAACGCTCACGCTTCGGCTGACTTTTGCACTTCCCGTTTGCACACGCAACCATCCCGCCCGGTCGGTGGACGATCTCGCTGGAACGGTCCAGGCAAGCGAGAGCCCCGGGTACGTAATCCGCTTTCGACCAACCCGAAACCGAGGGTGGCTACTTTCGCTGCAAAACGGCTCCTGCTGTTGAACGGTACCGCTTCTCAAAGGGCGAGCCGTCTTCCGGTGCTGGTGATGGTAGTGGTAATTTAATTTAAACACTACTTACTTATTCACAACAGTCAACAAAACCGTTTCGCCTCTTGAACCGTGGTGGAATGCTGTTGCTTCTGCTAGTGCTACTACTACGAGCACTGGATTGCTTGTTTGTGTCGCGTTAGAATTTTCTTTACACGGAGACACACACACACACACACAGCAAGAAGGTCAAGCCCGTTTGGTACCGCACGCTGGGGCACGGGTGTGGAATTAATTAGTTGAAACTATTTTCACGACCACTTTCACACGCGGCGTGGCATGGCACGTGGCACGATCTTGCGAGCGAATCTCGGGCCAATTCGTTCTACTGATGGAGTTACGGATACTGTGGGTGTGTTTTTTTCATCTCGTCTTTATTTTACTGTTTCCAACGACCCGGCGATCTTTGCGAGCAATTTACAGGCCATAAATCGTCCAGCAGGGCCCATTTGTGTGAAGCGTCCCGTGGGAAAATCCGCAGCAGCAAGCGTATTGCAAAGGCAATAAACGGAATCAGATTCGACAATTAGTAGACTCTCTGCGCTTTTTTCTCTTCCTCTCTATATCTCTCTCTCTCTCTCTTTCCTTATCTCCATTCGTTCTCTCTTTCTCTCCTTTTAATCGTACACCGTGTTTACACGCAGGTCGTTGGATCATCGAGAACGATTCGTTCGCTAAATAGGCACATTTGCCGCCTGTTGGCTATAAACCGTAGCACCATTTCGGATAGGAAAGTATCGCAACAGCTGGTAGGAAGCAGATTGTGCTATTCCGCTGCTATCCTTTAGCTGGATTAAAGCTGAAACAAATCCAAACATTCTTTTCCCATAAAAAAGAAAGGTCAATTTTTTTTGCTTCCTTTCCAAGGTGCGTCATTTAGATAGCTCAATAACTATTTAAACTCACTATTCCATTGAAGAACTCACGTTAATATCCACCCTGTCTGATGTACCTTTTCTCAGAGTACTTTACATAATTGCTATGCTTTTCCCTTCGTTGTGTGTGTGGAAAATGGTGAAAAGAATGACACAATTGCATAACTTTAGGCGCCAATAGCACGGAATGTTCTTGTTCCATGTAGCTTTTTTCTTTCATCTCTCCTACGATCTTGCCACTTTTACCATTCGATTATTAGGATGTAATCCAATCTGTAGCTACTTGTGTTATGTTTTGTTTTAAGCAAACAATGACTTCAGTGGATCCACGTCCACGAAGCGCTAAAGAAAAGTGATAGCAAAAACCGTAAAAAAGACACGCTAAGCGAGTGCCACATTAGGAATATTGATAAGATGTTTATTGTTATATCATCCACGTGTTTCATCTACGCTTATCACGAGAAATACAGAAATCAAGAAATGATTTTTTTTAATACAAACCTCTACCATGTAAGTACTTCTGATTCAATCTGTTACTAGGACAATTGTTTAGCTGAATTAGTTTATTTACCAGTCTATTTACCGGTTTAAAAGCGTCTGCAAATCGATCATTCCCCGCGTACTCACATGCCCATGCCGTTAGTGTAAATAGAATGTAATTAATGCATGTAGTAGCTGTGACTGTCTCTATGTGGCCGAAAATGTACGTGTACCTAGTGAACCAGGAATGCTCTATTGTGTATGGTAAAGTGAAAAATTGAGCAAAAAAGCAGACGCAGTATAACGTGCGATACGTCACCTCCGTTACGTTTGTTTCCTGTTCCGTTTATCAAGAGAGGCTGATGCATTATTACAACAAAAAGTAGACAAAATTACACACTCACTGAAACCGAACGGAAGAAAAACTGTTAAACTGTTATTGCATATTACAATAGTCTATACACTTAAGCCCAACACTGTGTGTCAAATCGTGTGTCAAAGGAACGAAAATACTGACGCTTCGGCGAGTGCTCCCGACGTAACGTTAAGCAAATGTAAATCCATAGCCGCTTCCCTCTCTCAGCCAGCCAGCAGTAGTATTTGTACGTGTGTGAGCTCAACTAGTTCGTCGCTTTGAGCGCGTTATACTTTCTATCATTTCGGTGTTGCCTCCTAGGTAGGTTTCCAGTAGTGCGGATTCAGACAAGACAAAGCCATAAAATAAACAGCAACAAAATCACACGCTTACCTGTTCTCGAAAGCCGTCTAGACGATGGCATAGTACGTGTAAGTGTTTTTAGCTACAAGACAGCCAGGTACACACACGCAAGCAGAGGGCTTTTTTATTGTTTTGCTAGAACCAACCTTCCATCCATTTGCATCCATCCTCAAACCTGGAAGGCACGATGGATCGGGAGTAGATGCGACGAGCCTTAGCTCCTATCCTAGCTGTTGACTATTGTTTCAGTAAAGGCGACACTGTAATATGCCACACAAAGCAAACCGACACACAATGCCGCAATCCCGCCCGCTTGGCACACACACAGGGCACAGGGTGAAGGAGGTGGGAAGCGGCATTAAGTTAAGAAGTTAAGTTTGACGCCAGATTGCTCGATTGTGTTTCCGCTTTGTGTGTTAACGCCCTGCGTGGTGGGAGTTGCTCCTTTTCCGTTTCGACTATCCTCTTCCGTTCTCTTTACATAAAACCATGCCTACCATGCCAAGTCAAACACGGAATAGAAACATAATTAAAAACGCATCTGTGTGTCTGTTTGCGTGTGTATGTGTGTTTGTGTGTATGTGTGAGGGTGCAGTAGCAATCCGGTAGTAGTGTGTATCGCGATCGCACTCTCAGCTGAAACTATTCCACTACCGTAGTGTACAGTCACGTCTCGTAGAGAGTACGATTTATATCATCTTGTGCTGTGTAGAATCGAGAACTGAGCTGGGATGCAGTTTGGAAGTACACTATTAGTCTATGCGGGCGCGTGTTTGTTTGTATGAGAAAGAAAGAGAGAGAGAGAGAGAAAGAGAGTGAAAGAGGCAGAAAGAAAGAAAGATAGAATTTACAAATACTATACATACAAAGAGATTGGCGGGGGAAAAAAGCGTAAAAACAAACCTATTCAATCATGTTTATATGGATGTTAGAGATTATTTTATATTTTTTCACGCTCGAGAATATTACTGAATGGAAATAAAGACAGAAAAAACAAAACCATGCTGACTTTACTATGATAGAGATATGGAGTTAGTGTTTGTGTGTATGTTTTTCTTTGGTATATTGTTAGTAGTAAAACGGTCCATGATGGTAGGAGCAAACCATGTCTAAATTGCATTATAAAGCGTAAACAATGTTTTGGATTATTGGGTTTTTACTTACACGTTGCGATTATTCCCCGCTTTGCTATCTGTCTAAATTGAAATAGACGGGGTCAGATGTCTTCTTGGCGAGTGCGATCGTACGGTTGGAAGTTGAAGTAAAACGTTTTCTTTATTTATTGTAAATTAAATTTTGATTGCTTTCCTATATTTTACATTTCGCATTCTTTCCTTTTGTGCATCATATTTCGTATCTTGTGCTTTTGTGTAGGTGCGCTGAGTTAAAGTATAATAATAAACTAACTGGTGCTAGCATCAAATAATAACAAATCTAAAAGGAAAAGAACTCCCTAGAGTTTTCGTTATAATTGTATATTCAATAATATCACCTTATGAAACTGAAATTACTATATCTATGGTGAAAACACAACATTGATCCTATGGTATACATTATAAGAACAAAACATGAATATTTTGAGAAACACAATACAATAAACAACCAAACATGCAGTATCTTTTTGAAACGTGAATGATCTGTACGAAACCAAATTGTATTAAAGTACATTTATAATTCCATTTACCAACTTTTTGTGCACTTTTTTTTCAACCCAAAAACACACAAACTTTACACTCATCTTCGTAAAAGCTTTTCGGACTTCCTTTCAGTGTCATCGCCATGGCCAGTTTACAGTATGATTACGAAAAAAATAACCTTTCTGCACGAGCCGGTACCCTCGGAGGTGCTCGGGGTCAGCAGCTAATATGATTGCATTACAAAACTGTTACTTGCACACCCTTTTTCTACGTGGCCGGCAGCATTCCGTTGACCTTATTTGAGGCGACAGTCCACGGTGGCAGGTGAGTGTGTCGGCGGACGTCGTGCCGTACCATCCCTACCCAAAACTTTCCCAAACACACTTACCGTAACGTAGCACACTGTGCAACAGTGCACTGTGTATTTCGTGCACATAATTAGATTCTTCGCGCTCACCGCTCCAGGTGCTGCGATGCGTAATGCGTTGCCACTTGGAAGGGTTGCCATCCGGAGGGCCCCGTTTGCCACTTACAGCTTCGTGAGAATAGTTTCCAGGGCCAGCCCATCGTCACTAATTACCTCCCGCAGCATCGCACGGACGGCAAATTCGTTAAACCGGAGCGCAACTGTCCGCAGGCCGAGCAACAGCTTCCCCAGCCGGGCCGTCGCCGGAAGCGCTGCGGTAGGCTCTGTACAGGTCGTCCCGCCAGACGTACACCGGACGTCCCGGAACGGTATACCGAGCGCAATGGGAAGCTGTTTCGCCGGTGCAAGCTCGTTGGAATGGCCGGGCGGTTGTTGTTGCTGCTGCTGCTGCTGCTGCCAGCAATAGTGACCAAGGGCAACAAGAGCCCGCTCGGCAAGCTGTTCCAGCTGGGTGGCTTCCCGGGCACTCAAAGCAAACTCTGTTACGCCCGGTTGCATCCCAGAGTGTGTGTGTGTGTTGTGCAGCATGGAAAAACGATGGAAGCAATCGTTAGCGGGAGAGTTCGATCGATTGCGGGCCGAGCTCCTTCGCCGCAAAACAAACCTTTCCGACACAGTATCAGCGTCTCGAGCAGCGATAGTTCGATAAGATCCACCCGCAAAGCCTTGATGTCCTCCATCACCGACCGGAGATGGCCGTCACAGCAGCTGAAGGGAAGGATATGCGGTCACTGTGTGTGCCTGTGTGTGTGGAATGCATTAAAAGAGCAAATCTTACCGTTCGACCAGGGACGAGATATCGATGGACCAGTTGGCTACCCGAAGCAGAAAGCATTCGTACCACACGTGCCGCAGGATCTCGTTCTGCTGCGCCCGGCTAAAGATGGCAAAGTGCTCGTTATGACGCACTTGCCGGATGCACGCCATCAGCACCTGGGATAGAATCTGCACCGACAGCCCGTCTGCGCTCCCCGAGCGGCCGAGTGGGAAGGAAGGAAGAAGCGTAAGTAAGAACAAACAGACGAAGCAGACGCTCGCCGTCCACCGTGGAAGCGACGGGTGTTTGATTAGCGCTATTTGCAAACGGTGCAGAATAGCAAGATTCACCCGGCACTTGTTCGAGTGGAACGTTGTGGGGGCACTGCTCCCTTTGCAGCACACCGTACCACTCACAGCAAGTGAACTGGGGTTTTGCTGCATTGATTACATTACTGAGAATTCGTTTATCCTGCACAATGCCGAGTGTGAGGGCGATTGATTGAGGCGAACAGGTGATGATTGCCCACCCAACGCCCAGCCCACGAGTGCAGCCGTAACCGTTGCGCAAACGGTGCAATCTCCCGCAAACATATCACTCGCCAAAGTGCCTGCACGATGCAAAGCAAACCGATTGATTAGTGGAAGCCAGCAGGGGTTTGGTGGGTGGGATTTTTTCAAGCTAATTATTCACTTACTTGTTGGAGCGATCAAGCACAATCGAGAATATTTCCCTGCATTCTTACACAAGCATAAGCACATACCGATCTGGGGTAGTGCACGCTAGGTAAAATGTAAAACACGTGTTGAACAGAACGCGTCACGTGGTTTTCAAGAATTCCAATTCATCGGTTAATTCGAACCTGTTGGCACGTTTTGTGCAAGTGAAATGTAGTTGAACAATGTTATGTTTTTCAACTCTTACAAGAGATTACGAAAAACTGTCCTAACAAAGAACATCTTCTTAGTTTAATGCCCTGCGACTATTCTTTAAAAACTGTTAGTTTTAATTTGGTTATGACTGTCGTTTAAATATGTCTTAAATAACTGCAGAAGCGTGCTGTTCCGATCAGAACACCAATTTAGGTGCTAAGCAGGATTATGAAAGGGAAGCTGTTCCGTACAATTCCCTTCCCTCTAATTCATAATTGTTGAAATAATTTTGTTTACCACCCAGATTGAGTCCAACATCGTGCTTGAAAACAATCCTTTAAATAGCAGTGCTAATCGAAAATCACGCTGAATTGAGCTGGAAGTCGCAAGAAGTGCTCGTATGATCGAGCGAAATTGATTAAGTGCGGAAATAAATTAGCGAAAATGAATCGAAAAATGGTTGTAAAATTGTTGTAAGTAAAATTGAAAATCATTTTTTTTTTTATACATGTCAAGATAGGTAAAATTCAATTTCAGAACCACATCCAAGAATTAGCGAAAATATCCAGCCTAGATAGACTCGCTTAGCCTATGCTATTGAAAGGCTGTTGGGTCAACAAAGAAGGAGCATCATTTGTTGGTGGCGCTAATCTACACCAACACTGAGAGTACACGTATATATCACAACAGTATAAGCTGTTGCTAGGCAACGATGTCGTGAGAACCGATAATAAACTTTTCAAAAAATAAAACCACCCAGCTGAGATAAAAGCTTAAAAGCTGAGATATGCTAGAGTAAACGAGGCACATTTATCTAGCAGACAATAGAAAAGAAATCTTTGGCTATCTTTTTCCTTTCGTTCAATAACATCTAATTATTCTATATTGCTGTGCTGCCGGCCAATCATTGCATGTGTATACAAGCTGCATGGCTACGAAAAAGGATAGAAACATCATTGAACTTATCACTTGAAGCGTGTTGTATAAATTAACCGTCACCGCTGACTACATTGATACTATAAATTATTTTGAAAACCACCAAATAACGCACAAACCGGAAAACTACCATGCATCTTACCTCCATTTCCTCCTCCCGACGACACTTTCCTCCCCCGGCTTCCACCACACAGTGCCACCCTCCTAGGCTGCACTTTTTGGGGCGGCACCATTTTCCGTCCCTTTCGCGGGCCCCGTTCTTGCTGCACGGCCGCCGCATTCATGCCCACCAGGAAACATTTCTGCAGCCGACAGAACGGACACCAGTTGCGCCGTGCCTTGTCCACCGAGCAGCCACCCTGGCCGGCTGGGAAAGCGAAAGAGCGGGGATAGCCAATTTAAACGGAGCTTTGCCTTAAAACACTCACTCACGATGGGCTCACCAACGGACCGTGCCGATGCACTTACAGATGCACGTGTATACGGCACGTTTGCGGATGCTTCGCTTGAAAAAGCAGGAGCATCCGTCGCAGCAAACCGTACCGTAGTGCTTGCCGGAGCTACGATCACTGCAGACGCGACAGACAAGCGCTGGTGAAGCGGACATTGCTATCCGCTTTTTGCTGACCGCCTGCCAAAACGCAACTATCGGGTTGCCGTGGCCATTGCACACGTTTTTATACTTCCGGTACGGTGGTCTTCACGACGCAATTATTGATTCGGTCTATTTGCTTTCCCATCGATACACACAAAGCCCCTGTTAGTCTAATAAACGAGCGTTCTCCTTCGCCAAAGGTGTTGCTTGTCAGACGCTGGTGCAAGAACGGTTCTTATCGGCGGGAAGTGCGGTGCTTATGCGTGTCAAATCGGAGCAGTTATTTTGTTCATGTTTACATGAAGGACGACGAGGTCCTTATGATGGTGTCCGGCAACAACGATAACGGTGGTCGATGCACGATATGCAAGTCATACTCTGCCAGCGGGCAAAGGGTGAAAAGCACGATGAAGACAGCGGCCCCTCCACGCATTGGACATCTGACCAGCGTGTGAGACTGTTGGGACATTCCTGTCTACTTGAGACGTTTGGGGGGAGAGTGTATAAGTCTACAAACAATAATAATTCAAACATCGAGCAAATGCCTCGTGGTATATATTTAATTGTGTTTACGCTTTAAGGCAAGTCAAATCTTAACTAGAAAATGTGAAACGTACCTTCAATATTACCATACAACACGGAGGACTACATTCACCGTACGGTAGCGAAAAAGAAACGCTAACAGGTAAGCCACCCTTGAGATCCGTCCCCCTAACAAGACGTCACCTTTCTGCCCGATTTCAATCAAACACAATCGCAGCCCGACGTTGGGACGTTGACAATCGACACAATCAATTGACGTTCTGTTTGGACTTTGATCGGAAACGTAACGATGGAGATGGTGCGAGAAAAAAAACACCCCTCCCAAGAGCAGGACATTTCTACCGCCTTCCCGATCGATCAACCGGCCTTTCTTGCTTCATTTCGCAATCAAATCGAACCCACGGTGACAGCAGCGTCGATCCTGGGTGGGTGGATTACTTCCGCTATGCTTTGCTCTCGTTACACACACACACACATACACACACATCATCATCTTCGAACAATCACACCGACACGTACTTTTACTGGAGGACGAAAGGCGGGGTGGAAAATGAGCGCTATGTGATGGCTGTAGATTACGGTGAAGGAATCATCCACCCGTCACACCGGGTGACAGGTAGGTGGGAGGCAACATTTCGTTATCGATGGGCGAAAGGTTGACACATTGTGTGGTTGGGCATGAATATTTACAGCAGAGTAAACTTTGTCTCAATCCGAGCGACAGGGAAAAGGGAAGAAGAGAGAGAGAAAGAAAAGGAGAAGAAAGTTGTGGCAGGAAGCTCATTAGAATCATCCACACGGTCAATCAAGCAACGGTAGTGGGGTGTGTTTGACTGGAAATTTTTAATGAGCGATTCTCTAGGAAAGGTAAGCAATGTTTGCTGCAATGTTACTCATAGCAGCAACAATTAAGAAAAATGGATTGAAGCAAGAAACGCGCAGCGATTTGCTCATTTTCAACGCTACGGTTGCTTACCTTTAACCTAATGTTACTCGCCTTAAGGTATGCCATTTACATTGATCTACGATCAAACCATATAAAAACAGAATTATTTAAGAATAACAATACCATCCAACGTTTTACGTTAACGGTGCAGTAATTCTAATTTCGTTACACATGAAATAGCGAATAAATTGGAATACTGCTTAAACTACTATATTTTATCGCAATAAAGTACTTTCATTAATGCATGCATACATTTAGGCGTAATTCATATCACATTGCCATTCACGTGCGCAGCCATTAACCGGTTACGCTGGTCGTGCTAACCAAAATGAAGCAAAAGCTACTTGAGACAGGAATTTAAAGAAGTGGTAAAGAACGTTTACCAATGTACAGAATAAGGGACAAACTAACATATTTATATGCCAGCAATAAGCCATTCTTACACAGTAGCATACCCTCATCACATGTAATCTTCAGACCATAATTCTGTTGCGTTAATGTATAAACTCAAGATATAATGGTAACAACCACCTTTAGACTTGACCACAACGTAGTACAGAGCAAGTCAGTATTTAGCACTAGAAACTAGAGATTCTTCTGCTTTAACTTATATAAAAACATTTCGCTTTCTTTGGGAGACGAGCGATGGGAGAATATTCCGATGGTTGGTGATACTTTAAGCTTACTCGTTCGATGGTTGGGGTTCAAGAGAGTTCTTATAATTGATTGTCATCCTTCGAATCGAGGACTCTGATGTCTGCCTTCGTATAGCGACCGGTGTATGTTGAGCCATGCAAGTAACGTTTCCCCGTAACGCTAGGTAACGCTGCTTGTTGCCCATTGTTGCCCAAATGTCTGTTCTGCACATTGGATTAATTTAACTTATTCGCATGAAAGGTGAAACGTGTTCGTAACATACTACAATAACACACACCAACGAAAAGACTCAATTTTTCACTAATAATCATAAATAAACCCCAGTTTTTACAGTCCATCTGCCTCAAATAGTGCTTTATTTTTCAATACTTTTGTTTTTACTGCAATGCAAATTACCACTAATACCGTACGTTACGCATCGTAATACAGTTCTCGTTGCACTAGCGGCATATATTAAATATGTTGCTACCGGTTACGCTTCCTACCGCTAAGTGCTTACACGCTACAGTTCACTACAAACCACACTATCTTCTTATTGCAGCGCCAAAACAAATGCGCAACGCCGAGCGCATGCTACTGCTGCTCGGCGCTCCTAGGGCAGGCGTCTTACCTAAGTGTAACGATACTCGCTTGCAGTAGTGCTCATTTCAAGGAATGCAAATGTGAACAGTTCTTCTCACACCAAACGCGGCCAATATGTAAAATGAATGCACATTCGTAGCTTAAACTTTCGTACCTTAAACGTAACACCTCTTCCGGGTAGTGTGCGGGAAGAGAAGATCATATATATTTACAAAACTACCCTATACTTATCGTATTGTATAAAAATTGCATTTCGTGTATTTGTAACAGTTAGATGAGGCACTGGTTTCCTCTGTTCTGCTTCGTCTTACAGTAATACGGTTAAAATACTTGCATAGATACTTTTGCCTTGTTTTGCACAGCTCAGAACCGTGCCTCGGTGTAAGTACGGTACATTCTTCTCGATCCACTACTTTACAGCTTAAAGAGGGGACTCTACTACCTTATCTGTCAACTTTACAGTACAAATGGGATAAACACTGTCTCAGCTCGTCCTCAAACCAAACTCCTTATCCTAGCACGCGATTGTGGCAAGCAAGCAACAAGCGAGGAACTTCGAATGGAATTTCTTGCACAAACGTGTCAGTACTCATACTCTAGCTCCGGGAACCACGCTACCTTACGAAGATGCCATCAGCTTGGCTGCCTGTATAACATTATGCTGATGGTGATACCCAGCCAAATCGGCCGCCGTCGGATGATGATGATGGTGATGGTGGTGATGGTGCGGATGGGCATGATGGGAATGGGTTAGGGACGCCCCATTCACCGTGCTGCCCATCCCGGGCGACACATGGTGCGGGCTGTGGTGGGAGTGCAGAGAACTAAACCCACCGCTAAAGTACCCGCTCTGAAGGCAGTTGTTCATGTAGTCACCGTACCCGTTGCTGGACGGCACGGAGGTCGGTGTGGTGGACGCACCGCCGAGCGGGTTCGATTCCGATTTGATCTGCCCGAAGGGAGTTTGGTTGCCGCCCGCATTGTTCTGGGTGTTCCCGAGAGCGCCAAGGTTCGATGGTGTGTTAGAACCACCGCCACCAGCCCCACCATTGTTGTTGCCCGGTAGGTTGGATCCACCCGTGGGATGATTGTTACCGTACCCGTTAACCGGCGAATGGCTGTGCTGTGTCGACAGCGAGTTCGAGCTCGGCGTCGTGTAGATGTGGGACGAATTCAAGCCAGCGGTAGTGTGCTGCTGATGAGCGGACGAGGACACGATACTGCCCGGCACGCCGCCGAGCGATCCGGGCGGAGACAGGGCCGACAGATCGTACTTGCCGACCAGCGAGCCTAGCGTACCGGCGCTGCCTCCGTGATGGGCCGATCCGAGCGACGTGCCCAGCCCGTACGACTGACCATGATGGGGCGAGATGTGCAGCGAGCGGATTGCGGGTGACGAAAGGTTCTGCGATTTGGGACTGCCGGTGAGATTCTTCGAGTTGCCATTCCGGTCAGTTTGCAGCAGGCCTGTGCGAAGCAAAAGGATGTTGTCAGCTTTGATTGACCTTGGGGGAAACATGTGCCATTAAACCACTTACCGTCACCGATTCCACCATCGTCCTTTTTGCCACCGACCAGTGCCATCACGTCCGCCGACCCACCGGAACCGCCCGTTTTCTTTGGCTTGCGCTTGCGCGTCTGTATGCCATCCTTGCGCATTGCCAGTGGTCGGTTGACGCCGTGCAGCTTGAAGTACAGCCCGCAAGCGTTACACACCGGTTCGCCGTCGTTGTTGCGTCGCCAGAGTGTGGTCGTGCGTGTGCCACAGTTCGTACAGCACAGGCCTAGTCGTCGCGTGGCCGTCTGCTAAAAGAACGAAATTGAGATTGCCATGGAAGAGAGAAAGAAAAACGAGAACAGCAAAATGCTCATATTAGTTATGACTGTTTTAGGCGGTTGTCGAATCGAAAGCACCCTCCCCTCATGTATGCAACTCTGCGAGCCAACTTCAACACCGGCAACCTGCGTGCAGGGTGTGCAGCTGAAATGTGTGGAGCCCAATGTGAATGCTTCTTTAGCTACTTTGAATGATCCTGCTCTAGCTCTGCTTGTTGGGTTATTGATATTTTAGTCGCACGATTTTTCAGACATACCTAACTTCTTCAAAATGAACCAATCCTCCCTGAACTACTGCATGAAACGTTAAACTTGTTATTGATTTTATTAGGCAAGCGATTTTCTTTAAAGCGATTTTCCTATAATTCTTTTTTTTCGTTTTTCTTCTTTTGGTAGAAAATATTACATTTACTTATTTGTCAGATATTCACATTGATGGAAAAAGTCCTCTGGGAACCTTCGTCCAAAACGTGACTTAGCACGCCCGCTAGATGGCAGCACCAATTTAGCAAAGACAAAACCCGCTCCGACAACCAAATCTTCCGACAGCTCGTACAACGGTCAAATCGCATCTTTAAAGAGGCAAATTTCTTGTTTATTTTAGTAATTTATCTCAGTTGCATAAGAACAGATTTACTACAATAAAATAGATCTTCTTTTTTTTTTTCAATAATAGTGTGTGTCAAATTTTGATGAAAAACGTTCAATTATTATAACATGTTCCGGGACAACACAGTTCACCTATTTCTGCCTTCAACCGTTTCCCTTTCCTGCCTAGCCTGCCCCTCTACGCGCTATCGCTCAGTGTAACACACGTACGAACTAAACAGTTAATGGACAGAAACATGTGGTAAGGAAATTGGATACTCACACTCACCAGTCTCTTGCTGGGCTTTATCAACGGACGGTTCATACCGTTCATCTTGTGATAGAGCCCGCATGCATTGCAGAGATAGTGGCCGGTGCCGTCCCGACGCCAGAGCGGTGTTGAAATGGCCCCACAATTCACACATTCTCTTCCCTCGCCGAATTGGAAATCCATTGCGCTGTCTGCGTGTTGGTAAATGCGTGTGCGTGATTTCGATTCGCAACAAAAAAGCGCGAGAAGAAGGGTTTTGGGTTTGGGGTTTCGGGGTTCATTCGCGTAACGTTTTGAGGGACATTAAGTGATTATGAGTTTTCCCATAGGGTTTGGGAATTATTTTTTTTTGCAAGAATGAGAGAAAGAGTGAGATTGAGTGAATGCGCACGCGTTTAGAACGTGAATGTGGAGCCATCGCCACGATTCCGCGCAAAAGGGGGTCCACGCGAAACCGGAGCAGAACACGGGACGCAAAGCAACGACAATCAAACAAAAAACCGGGGAGGGAAAGAGAAAAGTGTGTTTTAGTATGATTTATTCGCTCTAGTTGCTATTACCTTCTTCAAATTACCATATGGCGAGGTGCGCTGAAAGCCGGTCGGATCGTAGGCGCGCCAGGAACCCATCATCACGTTCTGCGCGTAAAACTGCGGCGGAAGCTGCGTATGCGTCGTGCCTGTGTTTGCGGAGGAGGGGGGAGGGAAAGAAACCGTCAAAGAGGCAAGGGAGGTAAGCAAGAGAAAAAAGAGCCAAGGCAAGTTAGGTACAAACTGGCAGGCAAAGAAACTCCCTCCCCACCGAACGACCAAATAGCAAATGGTGGACCATCGCCCGTCGTTTGCAAAACAGGTCGTCGGCGAACTTACCGAATCCATCCGTCGGCCAGCCATTTTGTGCGGAAAAGTTGGCCGAATGGGCACCGTACTGGGAATGGGGCAGGGCACGGCTCGAGGGCACGTAGACGGGTGCGTTGGCGGCCGCGGCTGCCGCTGCCGCCGCGGACTGATGGTAGGAGCCCGTGTTGCCGGTTGCGACCACAGCTGCCGTCATGTCGGAGTATGCGGCAGACGTGTGAAACATGATCCTGGCCGGAATGGTGCCACTCGTCTCTGCTACTACGTCTGCAGAAAAAGTATGATGGAAATAGAGAGAAAATTAATTACCTTACAGCACAAGCACGCTTGGGTCGATGACGGTAGCAAGGCACGAGCTGTCGTGCGGACGATCGTGCGATGAAACCGGGGAATGTGAGCTATTTACGCCACCGGCTTGCAAATGAGCTGAACACGGAGTTCACAACCCCTTTATCGGCCCTGCTGCACCTGCATCGTGGGAGGCCTTCTAGCTCCCAGAACACCGACATCACATTCATGGTTAGACAAATTATGTACATTTTTTTCTAGTTCTCTTTTCATTGTGACCTTTGTGCCCGAGAATGCTCCAGCTGCTGGTGGCACTGGGTGTTAGAAGTATTAATATCTGCGTCGCAAACTATGCGTAACATCGCGGGAAAACGGGGGGTTTCAAGATTGTTTGCTCACGAAGGGAACAGTCTGGTACACCTTTTGTAGCAAAACATTGATTTTGATGTTGTTGGACATGTTAACCGATTGTAAAGACTCTTGGTAAACTATTTGTGGGTTTTACTACGTTATCGGTGGGATGGATTTCATGCTAAAGCCACCATGATATGGCCTTAGCAAAGATTTCATTCTCAAAGATATCGAGGTGGACAAAATTACATTAAATTGCTTTAAATGAATCCGAAAGTAAAAGCAGTAATTTGCAAACAAAATCTTAAAATACACTTAATAAACAGTAAAACTAAATTACTCACAAACTGTGACCCAAAATAATCTGCTTCAGTGCATTCCTTCGGTTTTAAAATCTTCCATTAAACTCCAACCGAACTCCAAAATCAAAATAATTTCATCGTTTTTAAAGCACTCCCATTTCCTCCCGATAACTCGATCGTGCCCAACTGAAGAAGACACCATGTCTGGAGCCAGAGGGGTACCAGAGCAGACCAACAAATGCTCCCCGCCCGTCCTCTCTCCCCTCTATTTGACCGAATGTTTTGGAAAGCATCAGAATCGCTCATCGTTCGCCCATAAATTGGAATTAAGATTAGCGACGCCAAATCTCCATTTTGTGCCCGAGAATGAATCGGCTGCCATCACAAAGATCACAGTTCATTTCCTCGATCGGTCGGCCGATTTGCGATGCACACACCAACCAACGTATGTGCATTGCAAAAAAAAGGTGGTCACAAACAACAGCCAACAGCACGAGTTTAATCGAAGGCACGTTACAAACGCCATTAGACCCATTTGGTCCTGCTTCGCTTGCTCGCTGCGCAGTAGTGCGCACGTCCCTTATCGCATCCATGCAGCTCCACTAAACTTTGCTATCGCGCATTTGGACACTAATTTTGGTAAGCAAAGAAAAGGTTGTCCCGCACACTCACTATCAGGGTCTGGAAAGCGTGCTGGATATACATAGTTGCGCTCCTGGGCACACGTTACTACGGACGTTCACCGATCCATGCCAAGGGAGGCCCCCTCCTTCGTACGGAGGATCCGTTACGAGGTTGGTGGTGGTCGTTATCGCAGACCCAGCCACGTACCACGTGTTCGAAAGGGGAAGGCAAAACAGGCAGCTACAAACTGGTCGCCCTTGCTTGCCGGCCACGATAAGGATGACAAAAACCAGACCTTAAACAATAAGGCGGTCGACCAGTGAGGCGTACCAATTTAAAGGAAAACAAAACTGGAATCATACTGAACCGAGAACAACCGAAACGATCAGACCGGAGAGAACCCGTACACCAGCATATCTGTGTGATAAGTGACAGACAGTTTCCAACAACGCACCAGCGGAACAATTGAACGGGGTGGACTGACGCCCGTTGCTTCGTTGCCTCTGTTGTTTCGTCTTCTTTTTTATTCAAAATTCATAACTTCCGCCCCCGGAGCACTAAATTGGGGGGAAGGGGGAGTGCGCCATCCCATTACCAGCACACCATTATGATAAGCCCGCACAAGTGCTGGAAAGTGCCGACGCATGGAACAATCCACGGTACGACACGCTGCACGGATGGATGAACTTACTCGCCTCGGTAACGGGAACCGCATTACCCCGTCGATCGTCAGGTACGGGGACCATTCTGATCGGTGTTGGCTCATCGGAACAGAATTGGCGCAGCAGTAAAATGTTGTCCTCTGTAGCGCGCACCGTACCGTAACGCTGCGGGTTCTAGAAGGCAAGAAGTTGCGGATCGTCCACCTCAGTACCTGTGCCTATGCGTTCTGCAGCGCTGTACTATATGTGGGTACCTTTTCCAGGTTTCACGCAACCCAGCTCGAGGTCTTATTCGGCGGGTGCAAGGGCGACTGCAAAAACCGTTTCCTTGGAACAATTCTGTACACCCTGATAACTCTTACCGATCACGGTTTACCGACTATGCCGTTTCTACTCTTCCCGATCGATCATACAACCGATGTGCACACGTGCATGCAGAAGTATCGCTGTTGCTTTGTTGTGCCACTGCACTATCACGTTTTGAGTGTCTCATCAACACCCCTGAATGCTGCTGGTTATTGTGCAGGAATGATACGCCTTCAAAGCTCTTCACCGATTGCTGTCAAACCGTGTGTCACTTTCTAGCCGAGCGATACCACCATGGTTTGACACGCTTCGGCACGAGGGAGGAAACGTGATCTGCTACGAGATCGTTATCAGGTGCGATAAATATCTCACTATCGTGCGGTCGTCAGATTGTGCTATCTAGAATGTCTCGGTTGCGGCCTGACAGATGACATGTGTTTTAGCACCGGCTTTTTCCTTTACTTTTTTTTGTTGTTGCTCCTGTTATCTAGCGATCTCCGGAGCGATTCGTTTGACCGATTACCGAATTGCTACCGGCAGCAGGAAGGCTCTCGTACCGTACACGATTGGATGTTACTATAAATGATTACCATAATTACATGCCGCATTTGAATGATCGGACACTACGTGCAATGGCAATGATATTGTGTATTATTTGCTTCTGCCGTGTGAGTTACATGTGAGTCATACATCAAAATGACTTTGAAGACTTTATGAACCACATAACAGAACTTAAATTCTTGAAATTGTGATCAATATCACAGTAGGTTATTTCGAGCATCGAGTGTATCAATGCGTTAATTAAAATTCTACATTATCACGTGAGAATAGAGCCACATTACCCGACATTTTAAACTCCAATAAGTTAGAAGCTTAAAAATATACCAATCATTTCCAGTTACAGAGAAACAATTCCAAATTAAAATGTAATAATTGATCAATACGGCAAAAAGTGTTTTCAACAAAAGTTGCTCACTTAACAGCCAATTGCATTTCAACAGAACTCAAGAGGCTACGCTACGAAATCCTAGTATCAGTGCTATGAATATAATAAAGTAAAGTAGTAATGCAATGCATAGCATAAAGTAAAATGTTTGGAGTAAACAATACATCCTTACCGTCAATACATCCTAAAACGGCATTAATATCATGGCATGGTGGCGATTGAACAATAGTAAAAGCTACTTATTTCTATAAATAAATTAGACTTTACCAGAAATAAATAGACTTATTTACAAAAATAAATAAGTTTTTGTAAATATATCATCTACATATGCCCTCAGCACTAATTATCGTAGTTTTAATTTCTTATTTACAATCAAACCAGTTTTAAGGTTCAAAACTGACTTCTTTCGCTGTGATGAACATTTATTCAGATCTATTTACCATTAAAAAAAATTAAGCCAAAAGTACAAAGCCCAATCGAACTAACAGCAAATTGGCAAACTTCAATGCCCATTCATGGCATTTTTAATGTTGCTGTTGTTTTTATTTTTCCTGCAGCATGATGAATTGAATACGGCAAAACCACCGTCCCATGCTACATACCTGACCGCAAAAATGCTCCCCGAAAGAAAGCCTGAGCGCGCTAAGGTGCACCTACATTTCGGTGCATTTCAGGCCGTCCTACCACTCCGCATACCGCCCTTAGTTGCACTCACTCGCTCGCAAGGCTGACAATCAGCCTAACCCGATAAGTGTTTGGCGCACGATGCAAACGATCAACCGATGGTGGTCACACCGGGGCAACACGGACGGAACAAAAAGGCAAACGTGTCTCGCGGCGTCCCGAACATAAAACAGATTCTTTCCATTAAGGTCCTTATCGAACGGGTACGAGGCGCCACTCGGTGTGCCTGCCCCCTGTGTTGCCCTTCGCATCCCGCGCTAACCGAGGGTGAACTCTTGAGAATTCGTTCATTTGCCCCGGGGTCCACCCGCCTGTCCCTCTCTCTCTCTCTCTCTCTCTCTCTCTCTCTTTCGCTCTGTTTACTGTTTCAGGTAACCTTCTCTTACTTCCGAAACACCCTTAGCATCCCTATCGCTGGTAATATCCCGCTCCCTCCGTACATATTACCTGTCTATGGCTGTATGGCTGTCATCAACTCCTACCCGTTACCCAATGATACGGTCACGTTTTTCCGATCTTCGGTTCCGGTGCTCCTTTTTTTTACTTTCCTTCTCCCATCTCCCTATCCCTTACTTCAAACCAATTCAAACGACACTGCCTGCTGTCCACGCGCTCATAAGCTCATTCGCACAGCACGATCGACCAGCCAGCGAAAGGGCAACATAACAGCGAGCATAGCCGCGTTTGCAGCCACATTTCCACCAATAAGAACGGACTGCACCAACTCGATCGCGAGTTCACCCCGACGGCGACGGCACACCACGCCGACGCGGACGGAAAAGAAACGGGAACAGTTCGAGCGCAGCACCAGAAAACCCAGCCGCAAGACAAAGCTCACCATAGGGCGACAGCTTTTATTCTCGTCCCTCTTGTCTCCGCATTTCGTTCGGTTCGGTGCGGTGGAACCTCCGCCACCGGCTGCCCGCGCCTCCAACACCAGCGAACGACGGAATCGATGGAATAAATGCGATGAAAGATGAAGATTCCGGAGATTTCGTGTTTCCACCCGTTTCGCCGTCGCTTGGGGTTGAAGCAAACCCTGTCCGCATTCGACCTACGCGATCGAAACTGGCCAATGGTAAAGCAGACCGGATTGCCATGCCCGGAGTTTGCCTCGTTCGTGTTTTCTTTTAAAACGTTCTCCCCATTCCCAGGCACATTTGCACCGTTCCCGGTGCATCCCTTTTCTCCTGTGCATTTGCATGCAGCGGTCGGCTTATGGATTGCTTTTTTTTTGCTCCCCAAGCGATCGCTCAATACTTATACAGTGGCAAAGGGCTAGCCAGACAGCCGTGGCGGTGTGGGGAGCACTGGCTAAAGTATGGCGGCGGATAATTTATTATGCACAGTTGCGGCCATAAATTATAATCCTTTGACAAATATGATCTCGTTTGGTACAAAATAAAAGTCGCAAAAGGGGTTTTTGGTGCATTTTGCTTTTTGTTGCTTTTTTTGTTCCCTGGATCAAACGCACGTTGTATAAATCAGTTGTTTTAGTTTTATATACTTCAAAGAATAAAATTAACAAATAATGAGAACGCAATGAAAAGCTGCAATACTGTTTTCTATTTTGTAAGACGACTTTCTTATGTGTTGTTGTGCTCATGGAAGATTGAGTGCGCTTATTCAAACATAGCTTCAAACTTTAAGCTTTATGAAATGTCCAAATTATGTGTTTAATTAAAAGACTGATTTCATCCCTGTTTTATAGATGAGAAAAACATCTCCAACTACCTAAAGTCCAATATATAAAAGAGCCAGTTATGTGAATAGAGTGTTATAGAAAAGGTGTCAAAAATGATGATTCAGTACTATGATGTGTGTTAGACAAATTGATTTGAACGAAGAATTGAGTCGAACATTTGCAGTTCATGTTTAGCTTTATTAGAGTAATTGTTTTAGTACTAGTAATATAGTTGAATAATATCACACTAATTGCAAGTAATTACTTTCGAAAAGGAATAATTATCTTTTATTGCAATACAAAGTGCGAAAATAATAAAATGCACAGGATGTATGGGAACATTATAAAACAGGACAGAACGTTCATGAACAGATTTAGGAAAAAAAGATGATGAGAAGGTTATTTGACTAAAATAATATGACAATTCTACTTGTGCTTCTCGTAGGTGTTTGTTTTAAAATCAAAAGCATTGACGGAGGAATGTGAAAGCAATTTATAAAGTCAATTAAAGAAATATGTAACGAAATTTCCATTTCTTCTATTTATATTTCTATTTCACGAAATCTTCTACTTCATGGATAAAACGTCCGATTGTTCAAAGAGGGTTTGTTTAACTCAGATAACTGCCCGAACAGTCGAAACACAATGTCCCGCCAAGGGTTCAAGTCCGGTATATAGGTGACTATTATGCTATGGGTAAACCAAAGCATACATAGCTAAGTCCATTAGTGGCTTACGGAAGGCCTTGATCGACCACGGTTCTTTGGGTGAAAAATAAGTTTGTCAATAAAAAAAAATATGAACACGTTAGAAAGTGTATAAAACATAAAATAATCAAGAAAAGATCACCAGAAGTTGATGATTTTCACAATTATGCACGGTCTAGAAACCGTCTCTTCATGTTCCAGTGCTCAAATATCCTAAGTATATTGAGCATTTATGAGTCATTTCATAGAACTCCCATCATCCACAGCTCAAGTAACATATCTATGAGAAATTTAAAATTTAGAATTTATGCTTTTCATCAACTTTTCCTATTTAGTATTCTAGTACAGCTGCTTCATAAATCCCCTATAAAATTATGACTCTCTTCTCTTAGTAATTAATTTTTTTAAATTATTCCTCGCGTTTTCTACGCAAAGCACGGGATTGAAAAAAAGCGAAAAGTTCCGAAAAAACCTTTCTATGCACTTGTCATAAAACTACGTTCTAGTTAACAATTATCACACCACTACGTACCATCATGCGTTATCAGCCATTTCTTTCGGTTGCTCGTAAAAACGGCAAGCTTTCCCGAGTGCAACTTGAACCACAAAACGCTCTGAGGGATGAAGAGCTCCACTGCACCTCCTAGAGCTGTGACCGATACATCAAAGATACTTTTAAAGGGGTTTTTTTACAACTTTTTGATTTGCTTGCCGGCATTCTGTTGCCCTGCTGTTGTACTCCCCGCAGGGCCGGTGTGCCTCTGGGTGCGGTTAAATGTATTCATAATTTTATGATCCATCGTTTTCGCTCCCCGCACTGTCCCGGCATAGCCCAAACCAACCCCATCACTCCTTTTCCAAAAAAAATACTTAGCACAAAACTGCTTCAATTTGAAGTCCATAAACAAAAGCGTACGAGCCAACCTACACTACCACTGACAATACACTCCCAACTCCTGCGGAACTGGTTCGCTAACGCGTCCTATCAGCGGGTCGTAAAACTCGAGCCGATAGCATCCACCGAACGAAAGGAACAGTTTTACGACGGCGGCGGCATAGACTAAACTTTATAACCCTCGTATCGTATTTTTTCCATACTTATTTCATCGTCCCCCTTGATGTGTTACGCGCAAACGAGCCGACTGGGATGGTGGGGATGAAATTAAGAAAAAACACACACTTCTTGCTGGAAAAAATGCACGCTTCCTAACGCTCATTGGCTCATATTGAAGGTCGTAAAATGGGCGAAACATGCCCAGAAACAAGAAGCACCGAGTGTGTCGAATTAGAATGAGGCCTTGGCCGTTCTAAGCCAGGCGAACGATTTTATTGACCCGTCTAACTGGTCATTTTTCCACTGCAGGCTTCAATTACCGAATTTTCTCTACAACCACCTCCTCAGCTGAATGATTAATCACACCCTCCCGCAAAAGGGGTGGAGGTTGAAAAACTCTCTTATCAAGTAACCGAACGAAGGCGTCAGCCCGTTTTGCCTACCTATACCACCAGCTCCATCGCCTCCGGGACCTTCCTTCAGACCCCATAGCCGGGTGGGCTGGACTGTGCGAAGTGATTTCTTAATTTTTACGAGCCGAAAAGCGCAATTAACTTATCTGATACACCAATCTACGCAATCAAACCCGTTAATGTGTGATTCCGGGAACACTGCCCCGGGTGAGAGAGAGATCTTCATTTTGACGGCTACAACCCGAGGCTCACAATTCCAGCAGCCAGCCGCAACCATGCCAGGAGGGGGGGAGGGGAAATTCCTAGAAAATGTATACCAAAATACAATCCCTCCCTCCCCATCGCCCAGCCCAGTTGACCAGTGGTGATTGGTTCGCTGGACCGAGAACGAAAACGCTAGACGAGGCCACGGAATTGTTTCGGAATTTCTAATGTTTCCCTTTTTTTTCTCTCACTGCTGGGACTCGATGAAAACTCCCCAACCAACAACGGGCATAGGGTAGTTCCGACGTCAAATGGGAGGGCGTGCTCCGCCGGAAAGGGAACAGGGAGGGTACGATCAAAAATTAGAAGCCCAATTTTGTAGCGTCTCCGGTCGGTTGCGTTTGAAGTCCATTCCATTTCTTTATCAACTCATCCATTCTGAACTGCGCGCTCAGCAAGACGACAAATGAAACGAGCGCCACAGCGATGAATAATTCGAATTCCGAACAGTTTCGTACAGGGCGGCCATCTTTTGTGTTTAGGGAGGCGGGACGGGTACGGCTGGTAGACCGGGCCATCGAGAACACAAGAACACATACCGGAAGCGTACAAACAAGATTTTTACGACCGTTCCCATTTGGCGTTCCGCGATGCCAACTCGTGTAAGGGCTCGTTCGGAAGGCTCCTTTGGTATGTGTGTGTGTGTGTGCGTGTTTTGAGGTCAAATACGGTGAAGACTTAATGTGGAGTGTTGGCGCTTAATACCTAATTGCAATTCCATTGCCACTTGGAACGGTTTGATAAAGATTGAGTAATTTTAGAAGCGAAGAATATTATGTTCCACATATTCGTAGTTTCATTGCTACCGTTCATAAACTAAAACCACCGACGGCAGTTTGTTGAAGACATTAATGTTTGGTAACTATTTTTTACAGAATTTGGTAGAAAAACGTAATTTTATACAGTTCTTCTGTAAATAAAAAAAATACTGCCAACACTTCGAACTAATTCATTAAATATTCTTCTTCTACTTGGCGTAACGTCCTACGCGCCGGCTTCCAAGGCTATAGTAGCTGGCTTCCAAGCTATAGGCAAATCGTATACTGATCACCTATATAAACTATACACTATTTATGTTATAGGAATGTGTCATATAAAACACAACACTTAATCCTCTTGGCTTAATAATTTGCTTTATTTTGTACAACGAAGAACAGTTACTAAACCCCCTCAAAAAATGGTTATAGCTTACTCAACGCTCCAGTCAACGGGTCTAGCGATGGTTCATGCATCTTCTAAAATTATGTAAACCAATTCTGCCTTGAACGTCTAAAATTTTAACTTCAGCCAGCTTTCACCCCAAGCCCATGCTCCAATTTGCCATTGCCAAACTAGCCAGCCTCCCCCCACCCCATCCCCTCCTTCCCGACCGAAATGCTTAACCAATCGGTCACTGTTGCAGAACACTGGAGATTGTGGCAAGCCGCCGCCGCGCGTTGTCGTTGTTTTTGGAAGATTTTGGTAAAATTATTCCGAGTGTCGTTCACACCAAGGCTACCAAGGCCCCTTTCCCATACCCACTGTATTGCCCAATGCAGCCCCACCGCAAGAGAGAGAGAGAGTGAGTGATCATCGCGGATGTCCACAAACAGCCCGACACCGCCGCCATACCGTACTCTCAATCGATCACCTGTCACGACGGGGTAGGCCAAATTGGTAACATCAAAACCCCCAGCGCGCCCAAATCGATCCAACCATTTGTCTCCGGGCGACGGATGACGCTTTATGGTCGATAAAGGTGGCGCACTACCGCTACCGACTCGCAGCAGGATAATCACCCATCCCAGAAGCGCATCACCCTTGTCATCTACCGACACACACACACACACAAATCGGTGGGAGGCCCACGATACTTCGTGGCCAAATCCCTGCTCTACCCGCTCACGCGGTGGTGCAGGTGACCTCGCTCGCGTTTCGATTCCGTTCGGGGCTTCCGTTCCTTCGGAAATTATGTATGCCACTTTTTCGACACGCACTTACCTCACCTCCCGACTGGCCATCCTCGTGCCCTCGCGCCCTGCGGAGAGGAAAAACCGCCCTGCGGGGTCTGTCGGCATCCATTAGTCCAGCTCGACACCGAAGCAGTAATTAAATCATCTTAAATCACTCTCCCAAAACACCACACTCTTGCCCACCGGGCACCGGGCTAGCCGCATGATTCGAAGGAGCGAAACCCGAAATGAAACTCCCCTAATTGATTCAGCGAACGCAGCCAATTCCTTATGCAAATTCGAACCATTCGCGCTCGCCCGTTCGAACATTGTATGTGTATATTTCAACACACACACACAACCGCACGAGCGCTTGTACATTCGATCGGGATGCCAGAGGGTAGAGAAAACAACGCTGCAGCCAATGTGTCTACCACGAGTGTGACACCACGAGGTCTTCGGGTCTCGGGCGGGCCTTTCCAAACGCATGCACGCATGAGCATAAAAGTGTGTGTCCCAACAGGGCGGATTAACCGACATTGGGGAGTGGTGGCGATATTGTATGCGATGGTATCATCAGTGGTCTGCTACAAAACGTAGTCATATCTTACGCAGTAGAAATTGTACACTCGGAAATAGCTCACATTCACTACTGGCCACTACACCACTCACAGCAAAACACGTAAACACGCCGAATATGCGGTTAAAGGAGCGAAACGAACAGTACGGTAAGGTTTGAAGCAAGAGCTGCCTGACGGTAAGGAGATATGGAGGTCTAAAACAAGGTGTCGGCTTCCTTCCTTTGTTGTTTGTTTGTTTTGTCTCAAGTCGACGGCTAAGCCCCAAAGCATCTCAAATATTTACTCACCCCTGAACGGTGGAATAGTGGTAAATGCTTCCGAGTAAAAGTGGTCAGTATTTGAAACTAATAGTTGAGGGAAAAAAAGTTTTATTATTGTTTCGAATAACAAGAAGCTAATCCACACTGTTCTACAAACTACCAAAACTACAAACATCCCATGCAGCCCGTAAATTTGACCACCGCCCAACGCCCCACAGTGCACAGCATTTGGAGCCGCTCTGTGTGGTGATTAATTAATTCACCATACCTGATTCCCGTTAGTGTCAACGCTGACCGCGCTCCGCCCGATCTTTCACATTTCGGCACCGGGTCTCGTTTGTGTGTCGATACGAGCCGCGATACACGGCTGGAACAAAATCTCTCACCCTGCCCCTGCCTTTAGCATCTCATGTCTACCACTCCTCCTCTTTCTCCCCCCCCTCCCCTCCCTTCCATAACACCCCATCGTTCACTCATTGACTCATTTGCAAATGAGACATTTTTACGATCACCATAACCGTATATTATGGCGTACTTAAGACCAGGGCTTTTACGACGTCGGTTTTGCCTCTTAAGCTCCAACCCAAGGCAAAAGTGGCAACGGAGAAGGAGTGGTGAAGGGGGGGGGGGTGGAAGAGAAACACTCTCGTCACCTGCCGCCGTTACTGTCCATCCTTCCCCTTTCGCCTTGCGTTACATTCTGTCGCCCCAACAACCCTGCAAATCATAAAACAAAGACAAAGGACATCAACGGCCGAACGCGCCACGAACGCACCCGGAACCCACTCCCCCAGCATCTCAGTCAGCGTCAGCGAGAATCGATCAAGCAACAGAACGACACACTGAAGACGATCGGTAATGACAACGATCAACACCATGAGCCAAGCACTCACTCTGCGTGCCCTGGCCCTGGTTGCCGGGTGTCAGTTGGCGGCAACAAAACAAACGAAAAAAAAAACATACTTGTGCGTGTGTGAGGTTTCGCCGACCGACGAGATTGATCACTGCAGCGAAAGTTATCGACAGCAACCCGTACGATCGTACGCGCGCGCACACAGGGACACACACAATCAAACCGCAGAACCGCTGAAAGGGGTGGAACTGACGGAACAAGCGCATCCAAAACGGCTACGGATTTTTTTCTTCTTCTGTCCCTCCCGGACAATGCAAAATTGCTCGCTCGGGAGCTGACGAGAAGTGGGGAACGGACAACGCCCGAGGCGCACCGGGAAGACCGGGAAACGACAAAATGCATATTATATGATAATTTAGCACTCGATCATTTATTGATTTTAATGGAAATTGTATGTTTTATATGGTCACATGGCGTATGGGCATGGCGTCGGACTGATCGTTGTTCGGTTCTGTGTCCTGGTCCTGTGGGTGATTGTTTGTAAGTGCCGGCATCCTTTCTGGGTGTTATTGCCGTTTTTTTTTTGGTTTGGTTTTATTTTATTTTCTCCTTTTGTGTGTTGCTCTGTGACTGCACTTTGGGCTAGTGATTTGCTTCTCGCTGTTACTTGCTCTTTTTGTTTCCGTTTTCTTTCGCCTCACTCCGGATGTCTTTCACTTTTGAAAAGAGTTATATTTACTTTGTTTTATTCCCTACATCTACTTCTCTGTAAAGAATGCCATAGAATCACTTTATGCTGATTTAAGTTTAAATTATCGAAAGTTCATTTAATTCTTCTGTGCCAACTGCGCCTATCTTCTCAGCGTCCAGGCTAAGAATACCCCATTCACAACTAAACACCCGATAAGAGATGGCTCTCGATCGACAGGGTGAATAAAATTTGCCCCATTCTGCCTGCAGCCACTCACTGATAGTGTGACAAATAGAGCGAACGGCAGGAACAGAAACAGAAATAAACAGAAGAATCCCCCGCCCCGCCATTGGTGTGATTCTGTTGTGCAAACGTAGCACAGCCACAGAAAAGCAGCCGATCGCCATCGCAGGGGAGCGGCCCAAACACGGCTCACTGACCACCGCCACCCAAAAGAAGAAATATTAAGCTTTCAGAGGACAGCGCAAACGTGCCGACAAATTTGAAAAATGTTACCAAATATTTCTTGTCCCCACGGTTGTGCGCACGGAACCGCCATGAACCCCACTCCTGCGCCGGGATGACGCGATCGCACAATCGGAATCCATTACGCAAGCCTCATCGAAGGCCACCGGCGTGTGGGGAGGGCCTCCGGAACGGCGCTGCGGATGCGTTTCACGAACCCGCGCGACCCTCGGAGCAAACTCACGGGCAAACCGAAGCGGAAGGAATATCTATATAAACTAAATCACTGCAATTAATTTCGTTAATGTTTGTTTTTCTCCCCCATCC